>CM065597.1:147964887-148192974 GCA_033119425.1 Bufotes viridis
AGCCAAAGACATCAGCAGCCGCTGCACAGGTCTCGCTGCGAGTTTGCTACAATGTATCAGTCTGGAGTCCCGGCTGTTTACTTCACAGAGCGTTGCCTGGACTGGATACAATTGTAACAAACCCTCAGCTGAGAGGAGGAATAGCGCTGCACAGGTTTGCAGCTTCTGAACGTACATTCACTGACAGCAAACATATCTCCTGAAAATGGTGAGAAACTGACACACAAGAAGAAATTTGTAGAAGTGAATCTCCCTTTCTGCTGATACCGTCTCTTTAAGAAGGCAGCAAAGCATTTTCTTGGGGTCCGGCCACACGTTCAGGTTTTTTGATGCAGTTTTTAAAGCCAAAATCAGGAGCGGATCATAAAACGTCTCCACTTTTGGGGGCCCCCTTAGGCGGTGGAGGCCGGGGTAACGTTGCGGCTCTGCAGCCATTCTATCAGTATAGGGATCTTACCGAATATTCGGGATATTTCTACAGGAAGTTTTTATTATTTTTTTGCTTAAACTTAGACCTCTTGCACACGAACGTGCTGCGGACCGCAAATTGAGATCCACGGGCACCGACCATGGTTCAGCCGCATGCAGATCGCAGACCCATTCGTTTGAATGTGGTCCGCGATCCGTCCGTTCCGCAAAAAGATAGAACAAGTTCTATTTTTTTGCGGAGAGGAAGCTTCCGTGGGGTTCCGTTCCGTGCTTCCGTTCCGTACCGCATCTCCGGATTTGCGGACCCATTCAAGTGAATGGGTCCGCATCCGTGATGCGGAATGCAGGCGGCCGGTGCCCCGTGTATTGCGGACACGCCGTATGCGGGCCGCAATACGGCCACGGCGGGTCAACGGCCGTGTGCAAGAGGCTTTAGGTCTATTGCACTCGACCGTATGGTTTTGCAGTCTGCAAAAAATGGATCTCCAAAAAAAAAAATGTTCCGTTTTTTGCGGAACGGAACATCTGGCCCCTAATAGAACAGTACTATCCTTGTCCGTGATGCGGACAAATATAGGACATGTTCTATCTTTGAACGGGAATACAGAACGGAGTACCTTCAGTTTTTTTTTTTTGTGGACCCATTGAAATGAATTGTTCCGTATACGGAGAGCAAGAAACGGCCCGTACACTCGCAAAAAAAAAAACGTTTGTGTGAGAGGCCTTAGGCAGAGGCTGGAGTTTTTATTTTTTTTTCCCCACCATTTTTGCTTTACATGCTTCATCTGAAACACACCGTTGTCTAGCCCCGCCCTTTGCCAAATTACATTTTATAGGCACATTTACTAATACTTCTATGTCTCGCGTGCCGTATTCCCCAACGCGCAGGACAGTCATGAAAGAATATGTCCTCGGGGTAAGAGAAACCTAGAGGGGGAGATTTATCAAAACTGGTGTGGTTACCCAGAGCAACCAATCAGATTGCACTTTATATTTTTCAGAGCTCCTTTGGAAAATGAAAGGTGGAATCTGATTGGTTGCTATGGGCAACAGTTTCCCTTGACATGCCTTGGCAGGCCACGCCCCCTTTCTGACACAAAAACTGCTTGATTGATGCACTCCATCGTACCACTTCTTCTGGATACCTGTTGCGAAAAATCCAACCGAATTTCACTTGCGACGAAAACGCATTTACCTAGGGGGAAAAAATAACAGAAATACTCAATGGGGGTCATTTACTAAGATTGCTACGCTAGTTTTTGTCATAAAAACAAGTTGCAAGACCTCTTTTTGTGACTTTTTAAACATTGTGCGACAACATTTTCGTGCCCTTGGGATTGTGGGGGCTGGGCAGGGGCTCGGCCAACACAAATTCATTGACATTTATGCCTGAAAAAAGCTGTAAAAGTGTCGGCGACTGATGGAGGTGCGTGTCATCCTAAATGAGACGCTTCCTCTAGGAGGAATAATAGAGGAATGGCAGAACAGAAATGGGAAATATCAGTATTTACTAAAGTAGACATGTCAAGCGAGGCGCTACCAAAGACTGGCGTAAAAAAATGACCCCCAATGTGTGAACTCACCCTAAAAATATTCTCCCTCTTTCCAGCCTCTCATTAGGGATGACCCGGATCACCTGCCCCATCTCAGAAAGTTAAATCCCATGGGGGGAGGGGAGGATGGCAGGACTTGTTTGTCTGGTCAGAGGGTGCAGTATTGCTGGTGAGTCCTATATATACGGGGGGCGCTAGTATGTGGCATACGCAATGGGCGCGTATATATGGCGGTGACTTGGAGTACAGGCCGCGCCATTGATTTATATAGATGCTTATTCTGCCGTTTTATGAGGTTTTATTCCCCTGTTGCAGCCCTATGGTGTGTTTTGGTTGCCATTTTCCAAAATGGCGGCCAAACTATCTGACATGTGACGTGAATACCCCTTACCTCTGGGGCCCTGCAAGGATTTGTCACCTGTGATTCCGTAAGAGTCTGTTATATGTGATATGGGAACGCTTACACACGCGTGTAATCGCCATGGAGAGGAACCGTCACATACTGACACCCCTCCCCCCCATAGGCCGCTATTTTGAATGTGCACCGTTGCTGTAATGGGGGTGAAATCCACAAGGAGGCAAACTGGTGCGGATTTTTAAACCGTGGGTATAAAGACGCATATTAGTGGGTGAAAAAAGGAAGGAAAACACCACGGATTCTGCGACTAAAAAGCGGTTTGATTATTTTAATCTAATTTCCATGTATTTTGGTGTGCTGAAAACAAATGAAATATCGAAGAAAAAAAAAAATCCTAGACATCATGATTTGCCACAGAATGCAAAATAGTCTTCAAATGTATAAAAACTTTTAAAATTTTTGGTATTTTTTTATATTATGGGTTTTTAACCACATTTAAAGTCCAAATTTCAATTAATTAATTCACATAAGTGCAGTTAAGATATAAAATGCCACAAAAAAGCCTTAAAGGGGTTGTCCGAGTTAGGCCAAAAAAAAATAGCACTGTAAGGCCTCTTTCACACAAACATTTTTTTTTTCGCGCGTACGGGACGTATTTTGCATCCCGTATGCGTTACCATTTATTTCAATGGGTTCCGCAAAAAAACGGAAGGAACTCTGTATGCATTCTGTTTCCGTATTTCCGTTCCGTTCAAACATAGAACATGTCCTATTATTGCCCGCATCACGGACAAGGATAATATTGGTCTATTAGGGGCCAGATGTTCTGTTCCGCAAAAAACGGAATGCACACAGATGTCATCTTCTTTTTTTTTTTTTTTGCAGATCTGTTTTTTGCGGACCGCAAGACCACCATACGGTCGTGTGCAATAGGCCTAAGTCTGATAGTCATCATAATATACAAAAGCCAAGCAAGTTTTAGTGGAAAAAAATTCTATTTCCTCATTTCCCTAGTTCTCTTCTGGCCCTTTGTTGTTATTTGCAGGTAAACAATCTCCCTCTCCACTGTGGCGGTCAGTGCCAAGGGGGGTGGCCAGCACTGTGGCGGTCAGTGCCAAGGGGGGTGGCCAGCACTGTGGCGGTCAGTGCAGGGGGGCGTGGCCAGCAGTGTGGCGGTCAGTGCATGGGGGGGGTGGCCAGCACTGTGGTGGTCAGTGCATGGGGGGCGTGGCCAGCAGTGTGGCGGTCAGTGCAGGGGGGGCGTGGCCAACAGTGTGTCGGTTAGTGCAGGTGAGGGGGGCATGGTCCGCACTGTGGCGGTCAGTGCCGGGGGGCGTGGCCAGCACTGTGGCGGTCAGTGCCGGGGGGCGTGGCCAGCACTGTGGCGGTCAGTGCCGGGGGGCGTGGCCAGCACTGTGGCGGTCAGTGCCGGGGGGCGTGGCCAGCACTGTGGCGGTCAGTGCAGGGGGGAGTGTATTAATTCGCCAGACGGTTTCTGTTTCATCTGGGGTGAATATACAGTGTTGAAGCAACAGCAGAATATTACAGACTTTGTGAAAAAAGTATACTTCGCACACTTTAGACTAAAAATTGGAGATCAAGATAAAGTTTGGGCGCCTCATAACGCGTGCCAACGGAGTGTTGAGGACCTCCGAAACTGGTTCAAGGGTAAGAAAAAATCTTTCCGTTATGGGGTTCCTATGTTATGGCGAGAGCAGAAGAACCATAGAGACGACCGTTGCTTTTGTTCATGCGATGTGAAAGGGTTTAATCCCAACTGGAAGCACTCCTCCATGTCCTACCCCAATCTTCACTCAGCAATGCGCCCCATCCCCCCTGGCACACACATACCAGTACCCGAGCCCCCGACTACCTTGGAAGAGATACCTAGCTCCGGTGAAGGTGAAGTCAAACCTGAACCAGATGACGAATCGAGTTCTGACTTTGAAGATGATACGAGACCAAAAGTGTTTTCTCAGGAGGAGATGAATGATTTGGTAAGAGACTTGAATCTTCCCAAAGATGCCGCTGAGTTACTCGGATTAAGGATGAAAAGCAGGAATTTATTGTTGCCAGGAGTGTCATTGTAATAAAACTTAAATTTTATAAGTCTTTTTCCATTTATTTTGAGGTATTGCCTTATTTAACATAGTTACCTAAATTGTTAGGAAACGTGATGTCCTATGACAAAATGGAGGTCATTTTTGGGTTCAGCGCACCAAAAAACATAAAGATTATGTGGAATAACCAAAACAGCTCTTAAATTTTTTATTTTTTTTGCAGACCTGTGTTATTAAAGGGGTATTCCCATCTCAGACAATGGGGGCATATCGCTAGGATCTGCCCCCATTGTCTGATAGGTGCTGGGACCCGCACCTATATCGAGAACAGAGCGGGGAGAGCTGTGGGTGGAGGACCCCAGATTTCCCGGGGTCCGCCCACCACCAAGCTCTGCTCCCATAGAGGTGAATGGGAGCGCACCGCACATGCGCGGCCCATGCTCCCATTCATTTCTATGGGGACGACGGAAATAGCCGAGCCAGCGATCGGCTATATTTGCCGGCCCCATAGAAAATGAATGAAGGGCGGCTGAGCATGCGTAGTTCGCCTTGCTTCACTTTCGGGGCTCCGTTCCCACCGCTGGGACCTGCACCTATCAGACTAGGATATGCCCCCATTGTCTGAGATGGGAATACCCCTTTAATGTCTGTGCTGTTTTTGTATAAAAACTACTCCAACAATCAATTTGAAAACCATGGAGATTTGTGGTGAAATGGGCCGAGGCGCGTCTGTATCCTCCACTGTGAGAGACTTCAGCACATGTAAGTGGTTGTGAATTTTCTGCAGCCAGGTCTGAACGCAGCCTTGGGCCTCGTGGACACGGCCGTTATGCTCCCGTGGCTGTATTGCGGGCCGCATACGGAGGTTCCACAATACACTGGGATGCATTCTGCATCACAGATGCGGACCCGTTCACTTGAATGGTTTCCGCAAACCCCACAGAAGCACTACGGAGTGCTACCGTTCCGAAAAAAAAAAAAAAAAACATGTTCTATCTTTTTGCGGAAGGAACGGTCACGGACCCATTCAAGTTCACGTTGCCGGTGCATTGGGGACCGCAAACTGCTCTGGAAAACAGGGGGTCTCCTGATACCTGTTGGGCTCAATGCAACATCCAGGCGTAAAATGGAAGAAATGGTGGCCACTCGAGTTAGGCCCGTGTTGTATGGACTGTAATGGAGGTGCATGGGGCCTACTGTACACCCACCCCATACAGAGGTTTTGTATGGACTCTGACAGGAAAAACAATATGGAGGCCGCTCCATCGCTCTCTGAATGAAGGCAGTTGCCCATAGCAACCAGTAGGACCTGACTAGTTGCTATGGGCAACTGCTCCATTTTCCCCTGCACTTGCTTCAGTAAAGCACAAGTCCCACCGCTCCAAACAGGGATGTGCTGTATACTGGAAGGGACTGTCCGGGGTTAGAAAAACATGGCTGCTTTATTCCAAAAACAGCCCCACACCTGTCCATGGGTTTTGTGTGGTATTGCAGCTCTGCTCCATCGAACTGAATATGGGTGAGCTGTAATACCACAACCAACCTGTGGACCATAGACACCTTAGTGCGACACCATTGACTATCATTACAATAAATGTTGCGTGACACGTGTCCCAATGTAGTTGTACCTCTTCTGATGCACGATAAATGTCGCCGTGAAGCCCTAGCCTTATGGCCTATCCTCTAGTTTATGGCCAGAAACCTCCTTTTGATGCCATATGGGCACCATCTTGGTTCTTTCATACTGAGGAGGACATTGTGAAGTGCCCTACATGGTAAACTAAAGATCATGAGAGAGATTTATCAAAACTGGTTTAGTCGCCCATAGCAACCAATCAGATTCCACCTTTCATTTTTCACCACTCCTTTGGAAAATTTAAGTTGGAATCTGGTTGCTATGGGCAACTAAGCCCGTTTTCTTTTACACCAGTTTGATGAATGTCCATAAACTCCACCTCCAGAAAAGATGGTGGCCTCGCCATAGTGTGGTAGAGGGTAAACTTTATAGTAAAAAAGTAAATGCCCCCTCCTTCTGATGTACTACTATAACCCCCATCCCCAAGTCACTTTCCGAGACCAGTGCTGAGGAATATGTTATAGGTTTGCAGCGTGAGGCCCAGTTCACACGTCAGTTATTTGATCCTTTTTGTGAGCCAAAACCAGGAGTGGAGGCTACACAGTGATACGGTATAATGAAAAGATTTGCAATTGTTCTGTGTTTTTGACCGGCACCTGGCTTTGGCTCATAACTGATCAAATAAGTGACGTGTGAACAAGGCCTAAGACGTCTTCTCATTTTCTTCTCCAATAAAAGGCCGCATTTGCCTATGTCAATTGTACTATTATAATTTTTGGGAATGATCTACTTTTGACAATTTTATTTCTACTTCACAGAATCTGCTTAGTCCCTGCAGTCTCCAGATGGTAAGAAATATTTTCCCCAAAAAATGTATTCTTATTATTTTTGATATTTGCTCCAATGGGCTGTAGACCATGCAGTGGATGAAGTGACCCGTCCAGTTTTTCCTGCCAAAAATGTCTCTGTAGATAGAAATCTTTGACTCGTCAAGTTTCTTGGTTATTTCTCTTTTTTTGGGGAACTGGAGTAACAAAAAATGTCAGCCATTACACCTTCCACAGTGGTTGGGATAGGAAGTAGGAGGCCCATGTGAGAAGATAGTGGCTTGATTGCAAAACTTATATTTCATTTTTGTCTCTTCTCGCAGGGTATTTCCAAAGGCCTCGGACCCCTCAGTATTTATTTATCCACAGAGGAAGGTGTCTCCTTCCAGACAGATAATGAGATGTTTCTGTGTTCGGGTTGCAATGGCAAGAGCTACCGGGTCCATGCCCGAGAGATGAAGGACCTCAGCAGCAAGTTTCTCATCTCTTTGCTCCCAAATGGCAAGATTCTGCTGCGAGATTTTCGAGACATGTACGTCAGCTGGATGGATTGTGAAGGAATTGTCTATTTGGAAATCGAGAAGAGCGTACCAGATGAGCTTTGTGAGTTCGACGTGTTCAACGATGGGGAAAAGGTTCTGTTCAAAGCCTCCAATGGCCTCTTCGTATGCAGGAAATTTCGATACCATGGAGACATCATTGAAGCTAGTCGTTCCATGATAGAAGACTGTTGCCGCCTACGTACCGGGATGGGGGACTTGCATGCCCCTTCTTTTGATATCTCACACGTTGAGCTGAATGACGTTTCCAAGCTCATCTGCCGCCCATGTGTGCTTAAGAAAGAGACCTTTGTCAACAAGACAGACGTCTCGCAAAGCCATAGTTTTACTCTAAGTTGGGAGACCCGAACAACAGACACGACCTGTTGGGAAACAACTTGGGGCCTGAACTCCACCTATTCCACTTCATTTACTGTGCTCGGCATTCAAGCAACCATAACCTATAATGGTACATTCCAGAAGATCGCCTCCACTCACAGGTCAATAGTGGAAAAGCGAAGCATTACAGTCAACGTCCCACAGCACAGTAAAGTCACTGCCCAGTTAGTGGTTTCCAAAATGGAAAACGCGTCCATCCCCTTCACAGCCTTCATCCGCAAGACCAAAGTAAATGGAGATACTGTTGACTTGGAAGAAAAGGGGGTGTGGAAGGGACTTGTGTATGATAACGTCACTCTGGAGACCAAGCAAGAACCCGAAGGGGATTTTGAAAATACTTGTCGAGCACTTTAAAATCTAGGGTGCCAATACTTCACTGGAATGTTATCTATCTATAACCAAAGGTTGTCATGGCTGCTAAGAGTGATGGCAATACCGAGTGTGACTACTGAAGACCTGGTCATTGTAGGCAACTTTATGGCCGCTGTCTGCGCTAGAACTTTTGCTTTTGGACACTTCCATTTTTTGTTACAGTTTTGGGTTCCTGAGGTTTTTCAAGAAGGCGTTTCCCGTTGCCTTCAGCTCATGTCTAAGAACCTAACATGTTGCCAACAATCAGACGTTCTATCCGATGTCTTTCTTGCCCATCTATTTCATCTCGAGTGACTGGGGTGATTACTGTATGCCTGTCACTATGTTGGGGTACTGCTGTTTTTGAGTAACCGGCACTAGTATTTTATGACTGTACCCTTCATAGTGATTCTAAAAAAAAATCTGATATTTAACAATAAATGGCAATCTGCATTGAAATACTATTAGGCTTGTGTTGTCACTTATTTTGGTAAGTACATTGGAACTTCTCCAAAACGACATCTCTTTGGAAAGACCACCTCCTTCTCTAGATCCAAGTTTTTGAAAGATGTTTGGTGATCTCAAATGGGCTTCCTTTTGGTTATTCCAGTTATAGGTAAGATTTTGATTTAACCTTGTACTAATATTGTGTCTAAAGTTATCATGGGTAATGTTCTTTTAGAAGCCACATGGAATCGCATCCTCCATCTTGGGATGGTCACCAAATTATATTGGGAAATAGCATGGACTCGGAGATGAAAATTCTACATGACTTCTTCTCAATCAAAGAATTGAGGCACCCACATACCCATCAATGAACGCTGACTATCTGTGTAGGCTTCTAAATATTAGAACATACTGCCACCTTTCCTGCAGTATAGTGAGTGACACAACTGGTCTCCACAGGAGCATGAAGCTCTAGTTTGTCACATGCTGGCATTGAGGAACATGGTCAGGTTTCAGTTTAGCTTGGAGCTAGTCCATAATAATGGAAAATATTGATCAACCACTCAAGGAAAGGACAGTATATTGTCCATAGGGAATGTAAGGAATCTGGTCTAAACCAGGGGTGGTGATCTTTGACGCCAATATAAAACTAGTTAAAGGCTTTGTGCCATGAAAGATGAATACTGTCCATATACCCATTGGGGCATAAGGATGTAATTTAGGGAGGTTCAGGACTGAAAGCTACTCTCTACAGAAGCTCACACTCTTGAGGACTCTGACCTCAATGAACTACGTAGACAACATTTCAGAAGAACAGCCCCCATGTACCCCATTTTCTCATACAGTGGCCTTTGCCGGGTTATGGCATTCCCAGGCAAAACCAACCACTGTCATGACCAGATCTACTCAAAAGGTGCTGCCTCTGATGGCCTACAGCACAATCCTACTCAATGGGGTCCCAATAATTCAAACTTTCCCTTCTGCCCAAACATTGGACAATGAAAGGTTCCCTAAATGCATATTTAGTAATTTACTGGAATATTTCACTTGTTATGAAGTTCATTTTATTTTTATTTTAAGCGAGGTTGTATTAGCCGCCAATTTTTCCTTTGTGGCTTGTATTATGAAAACTTTGCCGCTAATGAGACCCAAAGAGAGGAGGCTTTGACTCTATGGTCCCAAGGCCCTTAGTTCTTCCACAGGGAGATGGTGGAAACTTCAGCTTCATTTTTCGGTTTCTTTTTTTTTTCCTGTAGCAAATTATGCCCATAGGGAAATATTACTGTAAATGAATTGTTGAATTATCTTCGAACATAGAAAATGTTCACTGTAAGAATGAATATGGTCAAGTCTTAAAGGTTGGACCTTTTAAAGGACAACTTCACCTAATGGCAGAATTTTCTGATCCCTCTTTGATCTTGTTGTCACAAGATCCATACACATTATCTTCTGGTAACATATACAGTATAATGGGTGAAATCACTGGGGCCATGTTGGCATTCACATATTTGGGGTCCTGTAACAATGATAAAGTGATGCCTGGGCTTAACCTGTATAAAATAAAAATTAAAGTGGCACACAGACTAATCTGGGTCAAAGACAATGGCACTGAGACTTGGCGACCAAGGACAATGACACATGGACACTTGGGGTGATGCATGATGGTACATTTACATTTTGGGCACCAAGGACATTGACATATGGACACTTGGGGTGATGCACGATGGTACGCTTACACGTGGGCACTTTTCATATTGCACGATTGCACATGTAACCCTTGGGCACTAAGTACCATGACTGATCATTTATTTTATGCATTTATATAGCGCTACTATATTCTATAGGCTGTCCCCAATGGTGCTCACAATCTAAGTTCTCTATTAGTCCGTCTTTGGAGTGTGGGAGGAAACCAGAGCACCCAGAGGAAACCCTTGCAAACATGGGGAGAACATACAAACTCCATGCAGATGTTGTTCTTGGTCGGAATTGAATCTGGGACCCCAGCCCTGCAAGACACCAGTGCACAACACGGAGCCGTTGTGCTAGCCCATGGGCACTTTGATAGCATGATGGTACACTTACATTTGGGCACCAAGGATAATGACACATGGACACTTGGGGTGATGAAACAATAACATCCTTACATTTATAAACCAAGGACAATGGCCCACAGACACTTGAGGTTCATTGCACATATTTGGGGTGACCATCACTATTGTATGGCTTATAGATCCAAGTCTATATCCGAAAATATTAAATGTTCCTGTATTTTCATGAAGGTAGAGCCTCCCAAGGTGTGTTGCAGTTGAGGTAGACTCATTGGAAAGTGGGGGCTGGAATTCCTTTCATCTTGGGTCAAGGATTCATGGAGGAGCTCTTCCTGCATTCCTGGGTTTTAGATTTGATCAGAACAACAGCTGCCCTTCTGATTTGTGTGTAAATGAGGCAGATTTGGGTAACACTGCATATTCTACACCCGCCCTTTCTGAGAAGGAGTCTATTTAAATATCATTGAATGGAATGAAGCAATTAAGCCTCCCACTGGGGACAAACAAAAGGAATCTAAGTCTCATGGAGGCAAAAGTCCACACCCTCCTGAGATAGGAAAGGTCACCTACATGTTACAGCTACAAAGATCATCAACCCAAACCTGTATTTTTCCTTTCCTTAACATAAATTATATCTATGCAGGTAATCCATTATTCAGCTGGGGCACCTTCCAGTAAATTGAGTCCACCAAGGAGTTGTCTGGAGCAAATCTACCATATTGTGAACATGGACCTGAAGGCCATAGTTATGTTGGTGTGATTTAGCCATGCAACTCATGGGGAAATGGTTTAATTTCATCCTTTTTAAACCCCTCTCCCCCCCCCCCTATAGCGCTTTCATGGAGACTGCAAGACCTTCCTCTGATTGTTGACAGAGTATTGTACAGGTTGATACCCAAGATTGTGAACTTTGGCTAAACCTACTGATTATGGTGGGACCGTACGACCATTAAATGTGTATTGATTCTTCTCCCAATGGCAGATGTTAGGTGAACCAAGGATTGGTCTAGTTGGATTTCGAAGATCCCGATCCTTCGTTCTCATGATAGATAAGTAGCTGTCAGGGGAGACTGACAGCTGCAGTGCTTATCCCCATCTCCTCATTGAGAACTTATGAACTCTTGGCCGAGCAAAGCATGTATTTGTATGTCTACTCCTGACCTGCTCCCATCTTCAGAACCGGGCTCCTGAACTGAAGGAGAGCATACCGCACATGCACAGCAATGTCTCCATTTGTTGCTATGGGATTTTCAAAAATAGTACAGTGAGTGCTCTGAGATTATTTGGGAAGTCCTATAGCAATAAATGGAGACTGCAGTGCGCATTCCCCTTTTGTGTTCACCGATATTAGATTGCCAGAAATAGCCGCTCAGCTATTTTTGGAAACCCCCCCCCCCCTAGAAGTGAAGATAGGGTGGCTGTGGAAGCACAGTGCACTCTCCTTCACTTCGGCGGCCGTGTTCTGGAGATAGGTTTGGGTGCCACCTCCAGGACCTGCTCATATCTGACATTGCTGACGTATCCTAGTGATACGTCATCAATGACTGAGAGGGGTCAATGCCTTTAATAGCTTTACTATGTTACTTGCCACCAAACTGTCCCTCCTTTGGGACCATTTGTGCTGTAACTTATAGCATATTTCCAGATGGATGAAGCTCCTCGGCCCCAATCCAAAATCATAACAGGTCCCCCACCTACCAAGTGCCATTTATAGCACTGGTGCTCCCTCAGGAACCAAGGCCTGGATATGACTCCGACCTCTACACCCGTATATCTTTTTAAAAATCTAGGGATTTTAGAAAACAAGTCTTCTTGACCCTCCAATGCACATGAGAGTATGCTTGTATTCTCAATAGGTAGTAAGAGGACAAGTTCTCCCTGTGATAACCAAGAATCCAACATGCCCAATCCTTCTGTCCCCTGTCATCGCATATACATTACATGGTTGCCCCACTGTAATCAGTGGGTTTAATTGACTTTCTCTCATGTGTACGGTCACCTTAAGCCCCTTTAATTTTCAAGACCCCAAACATTTACAGACCACATTCACTAAAGGGGAGGCCAACCGGGCACAAATGCAAAGCCTGGGGAGAAATTCTTGGTTCCCCTTTTAATGAGAGTCAAGTCTAGATCACCTCTTGGGTCTTGAGGAACCCAATATTCTTTAATTTTTCCTGCTTCACCGTCAAAAACGATGACCTTTTAGCTCTCGCCACAGCTGAAATTGGACTATACACATCCCCACATTGAATCAAAGGTGTAACCTGATGCTATTTGACCCAAATAGAGAAATTATAACTGGGCCTCCCAACTACCATGTGTCCTATCATGTCGCAGAGGATCCTTTGACTCCCTCAGGAAGCAGAGACCATGCATCCCCCCCCTGTGCATGGGATCCTCCATCTTTGAGTGCCAAAAGCTCATCCTGTCATTGGTACCAATATGTGGCATAGAAACCCTTCGTACCATTCAGACCGGGCGACTAGAAGCCGATTGTCGGGAAGAAAGCGTTCCCTCCCGACAGTGGGTTGCTTGTTCAGTGGAGGTGATCGCTGTACTTACATGCATCGATCACCTCCACAGTATGAGAACAAGGGATCATTCTTGCTTGTCCTTATATAGCTGCTTTGTTTCTGGGCAGCAGATCGTCGGTTAGACTGCACGATCTGCTGCCCAGAAATTATAATTTACTTGCAAGCACTAATGCTTGTAAAACAAGCGTTTTACACGTTCAATGGGTGATCGCGGCATCTTTGGCAGATTATCGCGAACGAGCATTCGCAGAACTTTTGTAATCTGCCCAAATATCGCCCCCATCTAGTTTATTTGGCATTTTTAGAATGAAACTGAACATGTTGCACAAGTGACAGGACTCCAAGTCTCAGGGATGTCTAGACTGAGATCATGGTCTCTGAGGTCTCTCTTCCCAGCCCCCGTGATCAGCTCATCTTCCTCTGCAGGTTCTTGCATATATATTAGTTTCTATTGTGGTTGCGGCACCCACAGGATCTGACCTGATAACCATTTCTTTGAAGCTGCAGGAAGGTTACAATTCAATGCCAAATTCACCTCCTGCCCCCACCACCGTCACCATTGCAGGGCCCAATGCTAGTTGTAATGTTAATGTGCTCAGTAAAACCTCATAGTCCTAAAATATATATATTAATTAATCTTCCATAAAGAGTATTGGTCGGCCATTTTGGAAATGAAGACCATGGGTCTGAAATTTGTGTGTGTCGGATCTCGGTGAATTTGGGAGCACCACCAATAATTTTAATTTTTGAAGGCCAGCAGGGGAGTATTTCTTAACATGCACCTCCAATGGAAGTGGTATATGTCACCCACGGCGTCTCGCCAACTGCTTCTATCTAGTCTACTACAATATTCCATACAATAGGAAAACCTCACATACAAGAGCCCCCTGCATGGCGTAAGATCACTCTTTGGCATATGTTGGGTCAGAAGGCTCTATGTAATGGCAGAAGTACCAACATAGCAGCTGCAGTGGCTTGTATGGACCACGAGTGGAAGGGGGCCCCAGACCATTATTCCAATGCCTTGCTTGCCTGTGTATACTACCAGGAGAGGCCTGGGTCATAATGGATGGCAGATTCAGCAGCTGGTTTGAAATTTGGGCCTAAGTCCGACTGCTTTATGTGTTATTCAAGGGGGCCTGGGCCTCATTCCCCAACTGTGCTCTTCCCAGCAGCTCTGGGCTGTAATGTCATCATGCCTGCTGGGCTAAGTAGAAGAGAGCATGGGCCGAGGATCATTCCCAGGCCTGTCCTTGGCTCTACTGTATAGGGGGCATTGTACTATGTGGGGCACTAAGGAGCATGACTGTGTGGGGGCACTAAGGAGCATTAATACTGTAGAGGTACTAAGTGGGCATGACTACTGTATGGGGACACGGAGGGAACATTCTACTGGGAAGGATGCACTAAAGGGGCATGCCTACTGTGTGGTGGCACTAAGAGTACATTCTACTGTGATGGGTCACTAAGGGGGCATGACTATATTGTAGGGACACTAAGTGGGCATAACTACTGTGTCAGGCACTAAGGGGACATTCAAATGGAAAGGATGCAGTAAGGGGGCACTAAGTGCGCAGGACTACTGGGTGGGGGTACTAAGTGGGCATGACTACTGTATGGGGACACTGAAGGAACATTCTACTTGGAAGGATGCACTAAGCAGGCCATGACTACTGTGTGGGCACTAAGTGGGCATTTGCTGTGTGGGGGCACTGCAGGGACATTCTACCGTGAAGGATGCACTAAGGGGGCATGAGTACTGTATGTGGGCACTAAAAGGGCATGAGTAGTGTGTGGGGGTGTGAAGGGGTCACTAAGAGGCCATGGCTACTTTGTAGAGACACTAAAAAAGCATGACTACTGTCAAGGGGGCACTAAGGAAGCATGAGTACTGTATGTGGGCACTAAGGGGGCATGAGTACTGTCTGGGGGTGTGAAGGGGTCACTAAGAGGCCATGGCTACTTTGTGAAGACACTAAAAAAGCATGACTACTGTCAAGGGGGCACTAAGGAAGCATGAGTACTGTGTGGGGACACTCTACTGTGAGGTGGCACTCAAGGCCCAGACGGCATACTGTAAAGTAAACTCGACTCCTCCTCATGTCCAGTGCCAGACTAGCTGCCGGAGTTGGGTAGTGTAGAAATTAATGGGGAAGGGAAGGGGGGTACATTCGGAAACCTGCCCCAAATGTTTTGTTCACACATGATGGTGGCCATATCTATAGTCAGCCATTTTTTTCTGAAAAGACGACTTCAGTTCAATATCTCTAATCCTTCACTCCACAAATTCGAGGTAGAGTTGTGAGGCCCCCATACACATAACTGAGTCAGCGGTTCAGCTTACTTTTCTGTTATGTGTATGGGGGCTATTAAATATTCCCTTGGTGTATCCTCCCAAGCCTGGGTTACTGCAGTATCAATGAGCAAGAGAAATAATTCATGCCCATTAGTGTTTTTGGCATACGAGAAGGCCATGCCAGTGCTACATGGAAGGTAGTCAAAGCATAGCCCATAGCTCTACACAGCTGGGCTGTGTAATGCTAAAGTATATAGCACCCTTAATGGTGATATTATATGATGGTGGAAGACGCATGAGGTGGCCCATTATATGGTCTTTGATGTCCACTTTTGATGATACATAAAGTTGGAATGATCTCTTGGGCTCATCGTACCCCAGGCCTGATGTTGGTTATGTGGATTAAATAGGCTATTTTCACATTCGCCTTTTGGCTTTCCGTTTGTGAGATTCGTTCAGGGCTCTCGGTGGTCCAAAATGGATCAGTTTGCATTCTAATGCATTCTGAATGGAAAAGGATCCGCTCAGAATCCATCAGTTTGCCTCCGTTCAGTCACCATTCCTCTCTAGAGGCTGCTTGCAGCGTTTTGATGTCCGTCTGATGAAACTGAGCCAAACGGATCCGTTCTGAACGGATTTATGCGGTCGTATTATCTGAACGGATCCGTCCATGACAGAACCGCACAAAACGCGAGTGTGAAAGTAAGGCCTCTTTCACACAGCCGTAGGTGTCCCATGCCCATACTGCGGACCGCATTTGCGGATCCGCAATACACGGGCACCGTTCCGTTGTCATTCCGCATCATGGATGCGGACCCATTCACTTCAATGGGTCCGCAAATCCGGAGGTGCGGAACGGAACACTACGGAAGCACTGCGGAATGCTTCTATGAGGTTCCGTTAAGCAAAAAGATAGAACATGTCCTATCTTTCTGCGGAACAGGCGGATCACGGACCCATTCAAGTCAATGGGTCTGCAACCCGCTGCGGCTGCCCCACGGAAGGTGCCCGTGAATTGCGCTCCGCAGCACGGGCACGGGACAACTACGGCCGTGTGAAAGAGGCCTAAAGCTGTTGCTTCGTTAGGATCAGGATACAAGACTGTGAGGGGTAAATTGGCTTATTGCATCCTCTGGATGTCGAATATTCACCCAGGGAGGAATTTGCAATTTAAAAGACTCCAAGAGATAAAGGGAAAGGTGTTGATATGAAAAGTAGATTAGCTCAGGACTAGGACTGTCCCTTCAGGATGACACCAAATGGGCCCCGGGCCAAATCCATAATTGTCCCCCAGTCATAATGTATTATTGTCTAGGCCTGGCTCTATTATACAGAATTCTAATCTTCTTATCTATCACTATCACATTCTGCTAATCCACACTGAGTTTTAAGGTACCTCAAAAATGCGCCCAATTTTTTTTACCCTAAAGTTGGCCCTAGACAGGAAGATTCCCCTCTGACTCAACCAGTGCAAAGGGACATGCATACAATGATATCTGCAATGATGGGAATTATTGTCCACGTTCAATATCAACCAGGTTAAATACTCAAGGTGGCCATACACCTGGGTGTCGGCTGAGCACTCGTTTGGATGACCGCTGTTCTTGATGACCCTTGTACACACTCGCTGGCAAAAATAAATCCTGCATCAAGGAGCAGTTGTTGGTTTGAAGCTTTCTTTCTGTGACTGGGTGATTACAATATTAGAGGAAAGGAGACGTTTATTGGGGAAAACTGTATAATTGATAGGTAGCTCTAGGACTCTGTTGGGCCACTTCTGGCCTGGATACAAGATGAGATACGTCTGGGCATGGAGGCATATAGGTCCTGTATAGTATCCTGCGGCACAATGGCCCACAGATGTTACAGTTGCGCAGGTAGATCCTGCACACTGGTAGGCTGAAGCTGGCGTCTCAGCTGGTCTCATAGATGCTCAACTGGCCAGAAATCTGGCAACTGGGCAGCCAAGGAAGTGTTGTAATCTGGTAGAGACATTCCTGGTAAACCCTCGCTGTGTGTGGGCAATGCCAGTAGGAAGTCCTTCCATGAAAGGAACACATGTGGCTGCAGAATGTCCTAAACGCATCGCTGAGCTGTTACTGCCCCTCGTATCACTACTAGGGGTGACCAACTTTCGAAGTGTCTGACTGGGGCCCACTAGAGGAATTTATTCTTAGGGCCCAACCTTCTATGATCAATAAAGCATTATAGGTTTTAAACCAAGAAGCGATTATCTTCAAAGGCCTCTCCAAATGTCTTTTTTTGGGGGCCCACTATGGTGTCAGAGACTGGGCCAACCAAAGGATTCTCTGGGAAGCCAGTCCAACTCTAGAATGTCGTATGCATTGGCTTCCCAGATCATCACAAGCTGTTGGGGAAATGTGTTGCTGAACAGCAAAGGCAGGATTGAAGCGTCCACCATGATGCCTCCCTACTTGAACCCGACTGTCTGTAGCGGTCCAGATTTCTTGTTCACCACTCCATTGCAAACTAAGGTGACAGTGGCTGGCTGTCAATGGCAGGACATAGAATGGGTGACAGGAGACTAAATGGAAGAAATTGCTTTCGGCCAAACAAGTATTCACTTTACGGCTATAAGTGTATGGCCATCTTTAGACACCTACATTGATGCTTATCTTGAACGTGAACCGTTATGCTACCTTCTACTACCAGATGAAGATCTTGCAGCCCCCATGGGCATTTCTCTGTAAACTTGAAGTCTATAGCATCAAGATGTGGTCTAAACTGGGTGAGATTGAATCATTCCCTCATGATTTTGGGTTCGGGTTACCCTGGCTACTGTGTTGTACCATCCTGATTCTTACAAGGGTTGTGCCAAGCAATTGCTTTTACTTCTTAGGCCATGAGCACTGTGTGCGAAGGGAAGTCAAAATCCTTCATAAGCTACTTATGTGTTCTGCTATAAGGTCCATTGGATTTTAATGGCCGTAATTTGGTTCTGAGTGACCGTACTTATTTTATGCTGGGTCATTCTCACAAATTTTTTTTTTATGTATTTAATCCAACCTGTGGTACAAATTCCCGCTATTTGGAAATAACCACCTCAGTAGCATGAGCACCGTTCAACCATTTTAAGAAGGTTTATGGAAGCCTGCTCAATAATGGATCAATCAACTGACCATTAATGGTCCACATGGTCTTATTCATGTGTAGGTATTCATACCAAGTAAACCCCATATTTTTGGAGGAGAAGTTCTGTCATTATACCAAACTCAATCCTCTCCTCAATTCTATTTTTACCTTAAGGGAACATGTTGAGGCCAGTAGGCCACATTTAATAGAGAAGGGCCCCAATTCAGGTTCCTCATCTATTAGCCACAGGGCTCTCTACATGGCATTCTCACCATGGAGGACTTGGCATGTCCATGCATTACATAGGTAGTTCATTAATTTCAATGGGCCTGTGTAATGCTTCATTTGCCCCGATGGTCTATTCTCAGGATAGGTCATCAATATCAGATTGGCGGGGTCCGTCTCATAACACCCCCAGCTATATGCTGTTAAAGAAGGTGGCAGTGCTCCAGGGAGCACCATGGCCACTTCCTAGGTCAGTTACGTTCACCAGTCAGGTGGCCCAGCTGCAGCTCAGTTCCATTCCAGTTAATGGGGCTGAGCTGCAAAACCAAGCATGGCCACTATCCAATGGACGGCATTGTGCCACGGCCTCCTCAGCTGACCGGTGGGGTCCTGGGTGCTGAACCCTCGCCAATCTGATATTGATGACCTATCCTGAGGATAAGTCATCAATATTAGTACCCCAAAAACTCCTTTAAGTTTGCAAATCAAATGTTGGCCAAACCCACCGATTTCAGGGACCATCTAATGTGTATGGAGATTTCCTGATTCTCTCCCAACATCTGCTATTGGGGAAAGTTGGGATGCCCAAATACATGTTAGTTGGGGGTACCTTTGAAATCTGCAGCTTTGGCTGACATTAAGAGCTAGGTGGTTATATTTCATCATGCCTGATACTTTTGTTCTTGAGGAAGACAAGCCGTCATTAGATGTATCTGGCAGTGGGTTTCTCCCTCTCCTTTTCCAGGCTGTGCCGAATGTTGAGGGCATTGACCCTGGGAACACACTTCACGTGTTCCCAGGGCGCGCATATGACGCGCGCTTCTGCCGCGAAGTGGCTGTTTTATGGAAGCGCGTGTCATATGCGCGCTCCCATAATAGAATATGGGTTGGATCGCGCGTGCTGCCGCGCGATAGTCATGGCAGCCGACGCGATCGCGTAGGGCGTTTTACAGCGCGGTCGTCCGCTCTGTAAAACGCCCACATGTGAACCATGCACATAGGGATGAATGGCTTTTCACATGTTGAGCGTTTTTTAGCGCGTATGAACGCGCTGAAAAACGCTCAGGTGTGTTCCCAGGGTGAGAGCTATAGGCTGATTGAACATTTGTCCAACTATATAAGGTTTATAGCAACCAATTGCAGTTGATCAATGGATCCCAGTGTTGTAGGACCCATCTCTAGACAACACTCTATCGGGGTGCTAGCTGAAATACCCTACTAAATTAGAAAAGCTATAAATAATATATAAAATTCATCATTACAATCCCATTATGACAAAATATTAGGATCATTTACAGGGAAATTGTGTCTATATTCCTTCCATACATACTGTACACTACGGAACCTTGACCCCCGCCCCTCCCAAAAATATTATTGACTCTTAAGTCAGCTTTTCTCCAGTCACAAGAACCTCCAACTAAACTTAATTAGTGAACAGATAGCAATTTCAGAAGCAGGATCAACCAGTTCAGCTTTAAGGATGTAAACATCCCCCATTGTCTCACAAGGGCCCTTTAAATGCGTCTTCCCACCATGAATAGATTTCAATCTCTATTTCAATTCAACATTTGGTTCCAAAGGGTCTTCTGTAATCAGACCTCCTCTCCCACCCCCATTTGTTCACAGTTAAACAATACCTCTTTAAGTGATATGCAAAGCAATCAGATGATGTCGTATGAACTTGATTGGGCAGTGGTCATCTCTGGAGACCCTTTAAAAGGCTGAAGACTTACAGAAGGCTGGAGATGACCCAGAAGTCCAGGTAAGCTTACACACCTTTTTATTATTATAGCATCTTACTATATTATAATTTCTTACTGTATGTTGTTTCTTAATGATATTTCACCTTCTTTCTGCTTTGGCCAACTCTCATGGGCCTACCAATCTTTTTAAACCCTACTTGGGTGTATCTCCATAGTCAATAATGATTCTAAATCCCCCTTCCTCTACAATCATTTTCTTTAATTATGGGCCAGTGGGATATGAGCAAGGCTAGAAAGTGTTAAAAAAACATCTGTTTGGGTGTGTCTCCATATTCAGTTCTGATTCAAATTCCCTGTTCTTCTACCTTTTTCCTTAATGGACCAGTGGGGTATTGGTAAGGCTAGAAATTGGTGAAACAAAAGTTGGGAAAATTATGCCGTTTTTTCATCCCATTACTATACTATTTTTAATTTTACTTGTATATATTTTTTGCATTTTTCATTTTGGGCTTTCTTAACAGAATTTCTTTTTTACGTGTAGAGTTTTGCTTCTTTGCTATATAGTTATTGTTTGACCCACAAATGAATAAATAAGCTATTTTGGAAGATTATATTTTTTCGGTAGTACCCATCTAGAAAATAAGTCTAACTAAGCAATACCCTTTACTACATTTTTTTTTTTAAACTTTTTATAGATGCTGCTAAGTTAGCATGTACTCATTGTTTTATACTAAGGGTTTCTTCTATGTTTTTTCTTCTAGGTATCCAATAAACCAAAGTCAGATCTGTATAATAACCATGTGAGGATTTCATCTAAAGCCATATAAAGTTTTTGGACTCTTCGGTCATGTCATTAGGGAAAAATACAACTTCTTTTCATGTTCTTCCATATTTTTGTGTTGTGGTTATAACTTGCTTACACAGAGCCCGAACCTAAGTGCTCTCCTTTGCATGGTATTTAGTAACAGTTCTTAGTCGTTTGGGCCATGGTGTGGGGGTTTTGGATTTTTAATGGTAAATGTAGACTTTTTTTTTTTCAGTTCCAACATCTCCAAACCAATAATTTTCTGGTAGCTTTCTCTATTTTATTAACTGTTTTATTAATGTTTTTCCTCTATTAATCATTTTATTAATGTTTATAGCTATTGCTTGATTTTCCTTCAATTTCTGAATTGTCTCAAATGTTTTGTCTCTTTATAGAACCCTCAACTTCCTATCCATTCCATTACCTTCTAGTTCATTGTTCCTCAAAGTTTTTTTCAACTTGTTTCAACTCATGTTTTATGATAATTCTGTTGTTTTACACATCAGCCAAACTAGGGCTCTCCCTCGTTATCTCCTGTGAGTAAGTGCTTACTAGTTCGGTTGGTGTGTAGACAATCTATTCTTCACATATTGGATGATTTGTCTTTTAGATGAATCCTGGGTGGCCTCTACCTGCACAAAACCCTGAACTGGGCACTCTTTCTGTGTGTACATATTGGGAAAGTGCTTTAATGTTTGGGGCATTGTGTAGGCAGCATTAGCTGCAATGGTATGGTCCAACCCCATAAATGACCTTCTCTCCATAAGCAATTGTATGAGTTTTTGAAGTTGGCAAATTGGAACAATATTTACACCAGGTTGGTAGGTGATGACTCTTGGACTTGAGGCAAGTAAAATATTCTTCATTTCCAGATGACCTCCAGGTCTCCATATTATAGACATCTTGCCCAGACGAGTCTTTCTCATGTTGCCTGTGCGTCAACCAGACTAGAGCCCTCTCTTTGTCTTCTATAAGTAAGTGCTTACTAGTTCGGTTGGTGTACAGTCAAACAAAGCAGCAGATATCAGGGTTGTGGGCTGTTGAGTAGAGTTAAAAAATGTTCATATTGTTGGATGCCTATGTGAGTGTCCACACAAAACCCTAAACAAAGCACTCTCCTGTGTCAAAATTGGGGAAAGTGCTTCATCGTTTGGGGCATTGTGTGTGCAAAATGTACACCGTGATGCAGAAATATTTGCCCCTAGTCATTCTTTAATTGATGCTTTCATCCCTTGTTCCATGGTATCCAGGTTGTCTGCACATCAGCTAAACTAGGGCCCTGTCTTGTAAATGCCACAGAGTAAGTGCTTTCTAGTTTGGTTGGTGAGTGGGTATATCAGAACTGGAAGATATATTACCAATAAACCATGGAGAATCACTGCATGATCTATTATGGTCATTGGTTAGCCAAACAAGAGCGCTGTCTTGTTTACCCTACTGAGAAAGTGCTTCTTGTTCGGCTGATTTGTGCACCATTACATCTGCGTCTCGTATACAATCTTCCAAGTATTCAAGTTTCCTGAACACAAAATACCCCAAACAAAGCCCTATCCTGTGTCTAAACTAGCTGGGTAAGTGCTTCATGTTTGGGGCATTTTGTGGACAGTTCAGTATCAGAATCAAAATCTCCTTGATTATTTCCATCTAAAATTAGGAAAAAATGTATTCTCAAATGTAATCCCTCAGTTATTCTCTTCATAAAGTCTATTTGTTTCTTAGTAATATCTGCTTCTGAGTGACAACCGTTGTATCCCCCATTTTTCATGAGATTCCCCAGGCTTTCAAAATTCATATCTGTCTACTTAGGCTTTGATAAATACCCCATGGCGGTACCACTATGAATCTAGACAGAATCTAGAAAACTGGATTATTGGTAGTACTTTATAATATGGTTAAGAGAGGGTATTGGCTCAATGATTTATTTTTTTACAATTTCTACTTAGTATAAGGCAAGACACTCTTCCCAAGTTAAAATAGTCGTCTTTCTCGAGACATCTGAAGGGACAGTGGTCAGATCTGATCGTGGATCAGCCAAACCAAAGCGCTCTCTTATCTCTCACAGTAGGAAAGTGCTTCTTGTTCGGCTGATTCATGTATCAGCAAACATCCAGATCTGCGTTATATGCATGTGCTTTTAACATTTATATATTATACTTTTTTGTGTCTTTACAAAGTTGTACATGTATAAAATTATGTGAATGAATAAAGAAAAATTTACACTCTTATAGCTTTTGTTTCTTGTTTGCCTGTATGTATACTTGAGTATATGATCTACAGGGTGGGCCATTTATATGGATACACCTTAATAAAATGGGAATGGTTGGTGATATTAACTTCCTGTTTGTGGCACATTAGTATATGTGAGGGGGGAACTTTTCAAGATGGGTGGTGACCATGGTGGCCATTTTGAATCCAACT
The DNA here is from genome assembly GCA_033119425.1 of Bufotes viridis. NCBI lineage: Eukaryota > Metazoa > Chordata > Amphibia > Anura > Bufonidae > Bufotes > Bufotes viridis. The sequence continues at coordinate 147,988,549 of CM065597.1, forward strand.
TTTGTTTTTTCAATAGGGTCATGTGACACATCAAACTTCCTATTGAAAAAACAAAAGTTGAATTTAACCACCTATCTTGAAAAGTTTCCCACCTCACATATACTAATGTGCCACAAACAGGAAGTTAATTTCACCAACCATTCCCATTTTATTAAGGTGTATCCATATAAATGGCCCAACCTGTATATGAAACTTGGTGGGTAGAGACCCCTGTATAAAATGTTGTGAGGGGATGCCCCCATTTTCTTGGTATACATTGTCTACAAAAAATACCATACACTGCCCAAAAACTACTATACAGTCAAATGGTGCCCACCTGCTTTGCACTGATGGCCACCATACTGGGTCTCCCAAGTGGTCAAGGCCTTGTGACAACGCAACTTCCTCTCAAGTAGTTCTGTCTGTTTAAATGATTATTCAAAATCAAGTGCAAAAGAAGCCAAACGTTATTTGTCTCCGGCTAATAATAACAATGCACACTAGTGTTGAGATGAACAAAGACCTTGTGGAGGAGGCTTTTGGGTAAATCATATTTGACCATATTAGGTACAATTAGGTTTATTTGTAGTAAGAATAACACTAAACTTTTAAAATTTTTTGGGGGGGGGGGGGGTAGAGTACTGTTTGACACTGGATTGTCAAATACATTCCACCTGAAATTGGGTGGCAGCCAAAATGGTTGGCATCATGGTTCCCACATTAGCATTGTGGCTCCCACATTTTTGGAGTCCTATATAGCTGAGTGTGGCCAAAAGAAGTAGCTGAATAAAACTGGACTGACCACTATGTGATTTCTAGGGGAAGGGGGGTGGGCAATTATCTTCATAATGAAAATGAAAAAAATCAAGCAAAAGGTTATATGCTAAGAGTTAATTATAATACAACATCCGGACCCTGTCCAGGAAGGTCAAACTCTCTAGCTCAATACCAGCGCCCCACTGAGAATTTTTGCTGGAAGTTACACTATCAGGCGGAACACTCATCTAACTTAGTTAGTGAGCAGATAACAATTAAAGAAGCTTTAGGGATGTAAACGTCTCCTATTGTCTGCCCCCAGAGGTCTTTTAAATGCGCATTCCCACCATGAATAGATCTCCATCTCTAGTCTAATTCAACTTTTGGTTCCTCTGTCTAATCTGATACTGTCATCCTCCCAGTTGTTCCCAGAAAGACAAAGGAGCAACCAGTGATAAGAATGTGAAAAATACCTGATTATTATCATGCAAACTCAGGGCCTTAAAGAACTATTTAGAAACCCTCAACCCCAGGGGGTCATCTGCAGGAAGTACACAGTTCACTTTCTAGTATACATGAAATAATCTAATCTCTAGACCCAAAATTAATTCAGATTCAGAATTTCTTCATGGGTACTGAGACTGTTGGTACCGCCATGGGCACGAGCAGCAAGCCCACTAAATAATACAGATTATATGGAGGCCATACTGCATTACCCAAATCATTTCTGTAAAGGAAGTGGGGTTGCAGATAAGAAAAAAAAAGTTGAAGCTTTATTTTACATATTCTAAGTTTCCATAAGATTGTTGTCTTTTTGTCGCATATATATATATATTGGAAATAATATAGAAGTAGATTCAGATTAGATGTTACTTTTATGGTTCTACCACAGCCCAAAAATAGATCTTTTTTTTTAAGTTTATTTTAATAAAATGGGAGAGAAAAAAATATATATATTTATTATATTAAATTATAATTATATTACTATATTTCATAAACTATTAGTTATTTTATATAATATTTCTTCATCTTAATATTTCAGTGTACTTATTTTTCAGGCATAATAATCCTGAGAGAATGAATTCTAGATTTGACAAAGTCTCTGATGAGATATACAAGATTACATAAAAAATCTTTGGTGGTGCCAGGAGAAAAGTATAAAAGGTGGGATAGAAGGAGCACATTTTCTTATTGTGGCAAATGACTTGAGGTGAGTGCAATATTCTATCACTTTTTTTCCTGGTCTATAGCTATTGTGTTTGCTATTAGGTAGGTCTTTTTGGTGTTTTTATTTTTTATTATAACATTTGTTCTAATTATTATTTTTTTTTACTCTAGAAGGTGGTATTTAACATAGATGTTGGAACCATTGAAACAAAGAAGCCAATAATTCCACAGGTCATCGATTTAGCCCATATGGAAATAATTTTACAGGGAATATTATCCTAATTTTTGCAAAACAAATTCCTTCAATTATCTGGTGTATTTAATTATCTGTATTACAGACATACCAGCCAGATGCTAGTGTTTTTTTTGGATTCGGTGGTGATGGGTTCTGTGCAGTAGAACCACAGGGGGTCTCAATCCTCAGGTCTGTGTAAATTCTTGGGTGGTTGAGATGTCCCTTTGTTGTACAAATGTAATGGAGGGTGAATAATGGGCTACAGTCTGCTACAAATGCTACACGTCCGCTTAATTTAGCTTTTAGAAGTCAGGCTAAAAAATATTTCACTATAACATATATATAATACAAAAGCTCAGAAGACCAAATGAATCCCACCAGGGACCCTCTGCTTGTTTGCATTAAAAAGTAACCTGTGTTTATATTAGATTTAAAAAATGCAAAAATAAATAAATTAGGAAATTGTTTTTAACCCCCTCGTGTGGGAATTGTTAAAACTATCAGTTGGTGTGAGGGGCCGCTGCCTGTGGGTGCTCAGAAAATTAGAAATGGGTTAATACGGAGTATTGCGCCTGCGCTGTGTTAATATTTACTCAGAAAAAAACACAAGGGGAGATTTATCAAAACTGGTGTAAAGTAGAACTGGCTTAGTTTCCCATAGCAACCAATCAGATTCCACGTTTTATTTTCCAAAAGAGCTCTGCAAAATGAAAACTGGAGTCTGATTGGTTGCTAGGGGCAATGGAACAGTTTTTCCTTTACACCAGTTTTGATAAATCACCATTTTTTGTAGAGATCCCCCCCCCCTTTTTTAGGTTTAATTTGGGGGAAAACTGCTAATTCTTACTAAACAGTCATTTTTTTTTTTTGTAATTATAGCCTTTTATTTCTTAATTATTAAAACTGACACAAAAATGGGTTCCCTATTTTGTAACGATCGTTTTGATATGTAGCATGTATAGGTTTTACTGAACGGGGCGACTGTGGCGACGGTTTCCATTAGCGACAGCATTTTAATTTTTAAATTTGCATTTTTCATCTGTATTTTTTTACTTATATTTTAATTTATTTTTGACACATAAGGCTAGTTTCACACTAGCGGCACGGAGCTCTGGCAGGCTGTTTTGGCGGGTGAGGCCTGCCGGATCCATGCTGCCGCTAGTGCACGTGTGGGGCTGGAGGTCCGCTCTGGCCCAATTGACTATAATGCGCAATGAAACTACGACATGTTGTAGTTTTATTCCAGCTGCCTCTCGGCATGTTTGCCGTGCTGCCGCCAGAACAATAGAAACATAGAATGTGTCGGCAGATAATAACCATTTGGCCCATTTAGTCTGCCCAATATGCTGAATACTATGGATAGCCCCAGGCCCTATCTTATATGAAGGATGGTCTTATGCCTATCCCATGCATGCTTAAACTCCTTCACTGTATTTGCAGCTACCACTTCTGCAAGAAGGCTATTCCATGCGTCCACTACTCTCTCAGTAAAGTAATAATGCCCCCATAATCATGTTCAGGAAATAGAAGAAAAAAAGGAGACGTGTTACGATCTGGTTTTAACTGGCAGATACAGATTTTTGGTGACACATTAACTTTAACTTCCCTGCGCAACCCTCCCGACATGTTTCACACATTTTACACAGTGCAGGTCACCAAGGTATAAAACCATTTCTAATTTACTGAGACCACACAGGCAACAGCCCCTCACACCATGTATATTTATCTTCTACAGACCAACTTTTTTTTTCACTCTTTTTATCTAATGTAATACATTTTTTATTTTTACATTTGGATTGATGTCAACATATTCCATAAATCGTGAAAAAACTAATCTCTGGGCCCAAATTACACCTCATGTACCCTTAAATTTGGAGTCCAACTCTATGACTAAAGTTGGACTAGCCTTCCAGGATGCAAAAGTGGGCCTGGGTTCTTCTGACCCAATAATGGGCTACAAAAATCCAGCAGAAGACAATCCCATTTGGAGGTGACTTTGGAGCCAATCTCCAATCAAGGTTCATTTTTTATGGGAGGATTGCTCTTTTTGATAATTTTTCACGTGTGTAACAATGATAGTGATAGGTTATCATGCGATTAAAAGGAGATGATTACATGTTTGTGTAGATGGAGGGTAGGCGTCAGAAATCCTCTTTCCTGTTGGGCCTGGGGAACCTCAGTCTGACATTGGTTGTGACATTACGGCTAGTCCAGGATTAGGCTCTGGACAAATGTATGACTGACTGCGATTCCTCAAAGTCTCCAGATAGCTTAAGGGAAATGAGCTACTGCCAGACATCTTTGGCAGTGATTCATCTCTGGGCCTCTGCTTTCACAGTAGCTTGCAGAAGATGGCTGATCTACTTAAGGTTTTATTTGCTTTAATTAAGTTGTTCTTAAAGGCAGCTTTACACAGTAGATATATATCAGCCGATCCTACCAAGTTCAGCAAGTTTGGTCAACCATCTAATGTGTAAGGGTACCTCCTGATGACACGTTGGGGGGATAAGAATTCGGCTGGTGGATTTCACCAGATCCTTTTGTTCTCTGGCAAAACACATGCACGCTTAGCCACGTTGAGCTTACATGAGTGTATGTGTGTAGGCTTGGGGTCAGAACAGATAGTTGTCGCTGACAGGTATAGCCAATCTTACCCTTTTCCACCCATAGGTTTGACCTAAACTCTTAATCAAGTACAGCTAACAACATATCATTTTTTTATTCCTTCAGTGACCAATCTATGGCGGACGGCAATCTAGCCAACAGCACCACCATCATATTTGTCCTTATGGGTCTACCTAACACTCTACAGCTCCGTTACATGTCCTTTGTGGCCTTCTTGAGTATATACTTGATGACATTAGTTGGGAACTTGGCTATTCTCATAGCCATTGTCTCAGATGCTCGTCTTCATACACCCATGTACTTCTTCCTGTCTAACCTTTCTTTAGTAGAGCTGTGCTACACAACCGTCACTCTACCCAATATCCTCAACAACATAGTAAGACAAAGTGACCTGATTTCCTTCCAGGCATGTATCTGCCAGGTTTATCTCTTCACGTTCTGTGCCACTGTTGAGTGTGTCCTACTTGCCATCATGGCTTATGATAGGTACGTTGCCATCTGTATACCATTAAGATACAGGATTATCATGAACCAAGAACTGTGCCTTCAACTAGCATCAACCACATGGGTCACCGGTATCTTGAACTCTATCATACATTCCCTCCCAACTTCTCTCCTGCCCTACTGTGGAGTCAACAAGGTTGACCGACTCTACTGTGAGGTCCAGCCCCTACTACAATTGTCTTGTAGTGACACGTCTCTCAACAAGATGTTGACCACTCTGTCTGCTTTATTATTTGGGGTTGGGTTGATGACTTTTATTTTGGTGACCTACGTCTTTATAATTTCAGCCATTCTCCGAATCCCATCGTCATCTGGACGGTTAAAAGCCTTTTCCACCTGTAGCTCCCACATCACGGTGGTCATCATGTATTACGGAGCCCTCATCTTTATGTACTTAAAGCCAACATCTAGGGATTTCCGGAGAATGGATAGTGTTATCTCTGCTATGTACTGCATGGCCATCCCTGTTTTGAACCCGATAATTTACAGCCTGAGGAACAAAGATGTGAAACGTTCTATAAGAATATTTTTGACGTTGAAGAGATTCACATAAGGGGACTGAATGGAAGTTGATCTAGAGGAGGGTAAAAAACCCTTGAGGTAGAAGCCAATTTTCCTAATTTTAGGGGAATATTTCCTTCTTGACTCTAATCAGGAATTTGAATAACTCCCTGGATCAACAACCCATCTCTAGTAACTATAACCTGTAATATTATTACTAGAGATGAGCGAATTTCAGGTTATGAAATTCGTTCACGCTTCCTTTGACATCTATCAAAATTTACATCTATCTAATTTGTGTGGCTATCTTAAAATCTGAATCAGGTAATGGTTTAGTGTGTATGTCCAACCATGATGGTCAAAGACTCAAAACTCCAAACCAAATCCAATAGTCAACTGGATCATAATACTGGTCTATTAGAATTAGAATGAATTGAGCATATTTGGTACAAAAATATAAAAACCAAATTGTTCATATGAACTTTTTGAACTTTATAAAAATAGACTTTATTTACCTGAATGTTTGTGCAATTCTTCATTAAATATAATACTTACCAATCTCTGACTCATTGGCTTCCTTTGATGGGTTTCATTCAGCCATTCATACTAACCACAATGTGAAGAAGGAGAGCAAGAAGAATGAGTGGAAATGGCTACTGATCTAATCTTCTGTGGGGCTTCTTTAGAAATGCTTTTAGTATAAGGCTGGTTATACATATGAGATTTCAAAAATATTCCATTCACATCAAATTTCCAGACTCTGTTTTGAGACCTTTCTACTATGATCATCATGACTTTTTCACGAGATTGGTACGGTTACGTTTCAGGACACCAACCATACATGGTGGTATGCTGACTTTAAATCCAGTTTTTGACATAACAGGCTCCATTGAAAGTGGTCATATACTTTAGATAGTGGTGGCCTAAATGCCCCTCCTCACAACCTATCCCAGTTCCTCCAGAACCGCCTATAGATGCACTCTTGGCCTGACCAAGCCTGTATGTATTCTTAATGACAAGAGAAGTTAGCAGCTGCCAGACACTTTTGATGGCGGCTTTTCTCTTTAAGAACAAAAGGATTGAGCATGTTGAAACTCAACATGCCAGACTCTCCTCACTCTTGACATCTGCTATCAAGGCAGAGTCAGGACAAGTCCATAATGACTAGATGATTGGCCGTTCCCATTATAATTGGTGGGTTTGACCAATGTCTTGTCAAACTGGTGCTACATAGGGTGCTTTTGAACATAATAAGATAGTTGATGAGAAAAAACAACAGATTACCTCAGACAATTATTGTCTTGAATGGAGAAGGACTGAGTTTAGTTGGTCTACTCTGAGCATCTAGTAATTTGTGAGATCACTGTGGGGATCCTGGCTGCCAGACCTCCAATGATTTGATGAGATCCGATTGACCGGCCCTTAGTATAGCTTATGGGAAATCTTAGACCATACACAAAAACATTACGCCTAGCATCCAGTCTTTGCAGAGTAGAATGGAGCCCCATAGCCTAGGACAAACATATTATAGATAGAGATTTTCAAAAATTTCATTTGGAAGATTCACCAATTTTTTCCCCCAAAAATTTTTTATTAGATCCGAATTAGTTAGTCACAAACCAGCTATTTCCCAGCCTGCAGGGACTGTGTATCTCGCTGTACATCACTGTGCATAGCAGAAACATGCATAGCTAGTCCGCTGTGGTAGTGCAACAGTTACCGTGCGTCAGTATGACATGCGTCGCTCTTAGACTTAGTTCACACTTCACTTATTTGGTCAGTTACTGACCAAATAACTGAAGTGTGAACTCAGCCTTACAGGTCAATGTTAACGTCGGGTATAAAGAACTGTGCAGCGGCCCAATATTCTACTATAGAGTGAAAGAGTGCACTCCTTTTACACTGTTGTCAGCTGATTCCACACAGATTTGTACAGAATCTATTCTGTTACATGCTGATACAACTAGTGCACCCATAAATGAGTGGAGAGGGTGTCAGCAGTAAGTTTGGGTTGCCATCACTGTTCATTTTTCCCATCTTTTGATCTATCAGAAGAACAACCCCCAAAAAACGGATACTGTGTCACGTGAGGTAGGGATGAGTGCAGCCCTAAACTTCACCCACACCTCTATCCCTACCTACTTGCACGGTCAGTCCTGACCGACGGTGTACAACTGGGCGTCAGTCCCTAGCTTACGTACGTGCTGGGGCCTAATGAAAGGAACAACACAGAGAGTACAAAATAGTGAGACAGATCACACAGAACCAAGCTTCCCAGGCACAGAATAGCAATAGATGCAATGGGCCAAGGTCAAGGATACGAGGGTACACAAGCACACAATAAACTATAATGACAAGTGAGTACAAGCCGAGGTCAAAAGCCAGGAGGTTGCGTCAGTACCAGGGGTAACATCAGGTCAGGGTCAAATACAAGCCAAGGTCAGGAGCCAAGAGATCATGTCAATACAGGGGCTAGAACCAGGTCAAAGTCAAATACAAGCCGGGGTCAAAAGGTAGAATTTGCACATACAGGAATCGCTAGATATGAAGTAAGACCAATCACAGGCAATCTGTGGCCAGCAGGTTACTTGTTTAAATAGGTCCTCTTGATGGGTCATGTGACGTGGCTAGCGTCACATGACCCATGTCCTGCATCTCAGTACAGCTGAGCGCCGACTCATTAACATCAGTGCTAAGTTTCCCACCTGCTCATTGTCTAGGGGATGGAGGACGCCGGCCAAGCTGAGGAATCGTGCGCCCCCCCTCACCATGGAGACCAGCACGCCGGCCGCATCCTCTGTCCTCCTCACTTGCGGGATGCCGGCGGTGCTGCAGGGAAAGAGCACGTCGCCGTCTCCCCATTACATACTGTCTTTTGAGCATCCACCGTCACACGGTCAGTATTTGGTCAGTAATTGATCAGTATTGGTAAGGCCAAAATAAAACCCAGGAGCGGGTCCAAAACAGAGATGACAAGTGATGGGAATATTTGCTTGTCTTCTGTGTTTTGGACCCACTCCCACTTTTGGCTTCCAAATCATGAACAAATCCCAATGCAAAATAGGGACAGTGTGATAGAGGCCTTATGGATGCTCTAAAGACAGGATCCATTGTCAGATCAGAAGAAGGATAAAATGTCAACAGGGACACTAGTGGCTCCGTCAGAGAATGGTGAGGGTGGCAACCACATGAGGAGTCAACATAGTGTCCCAGTCACAGAGTGGGGGAGGGGGCAACAGCAGTGGCAGTAAGCACAAAATGATGGCAGTAGGAGAAGATGGCAGCAGGTGTGTGGCATTTGGCAGATGGCAGCATCATAATAGTGGCCAAAACACGTCGCCAGAAGTAAAGGCCATACTTTACAATGTTCCGGCGTTGCACCCAGAATCATCTAGTCTGATGCATCTGGCACCGGTGTGTGGAAATCCTGGCTGATCCACGTCTGATTAATCTTTAGAAAGGTTAATATCTCAATATTTACTGTTAAAAGGTGAGTTCTCTTTGGGGTCACTATGGCTCCCGCCGCACTAAACACCCACTCTGATGCCACACTACTGGCTGGGCAGGAAATCTTGTCCAGGGCAACTCGGCCAGTTGCAGCCACAAATCAAGTTTGGCTGCCCAGTAGTCCAGGGGATCCTGGATCTGGGGTGACAGGGTGCAGTCCACGTATGCCAGCACCTACCGGTTCAAGTTCTGCTTTATTTTATGCTTCTGCTAGTGGGTGGATGGTTTCTTCAGTAGGCGGGTGAAGAAAAGTGCTCATTAGAAAGTCAAGACTTAAATTGCTGCTGATGGAGCTGGTACCGCTCCTGTCCCCCCCACCCCCCTCCAGCAGTTATGGCAGTGGAGCATGAGCGCAAACCTTCGGATGGGCGATGGCGCACATAGGCAGTGACCACTTGACTACATAGGATGTCTCGATAGTAGTTGAGTTTATCATTCCTCTCAGCAGGGGGAAAAAGGCCCATATTTTGACCTGGTAGCAAGGGTGTAACATCGTGGAGATCCAGTAGTCATCTGGTGATAATGCGGTTGTCACTACGCAACTCAGCATGCATCTGGCCAATTGCACAAGGAAATAAGAGGGAGTCCCTGCCTCCATCTCAACTGCACACTGCCATGGTCGGTTGGGTTGATCTGCCTGGCCTTCCTCATTGTGCTCCACCTCCTCATACTCCTCCTGTTCCTCTCATGTGTCTTGGGCAGATAAACAACCCATTTCTGTATACAGTTCCTGGGTGTTAATGTCAGGTGGCCATGAGATGTAGGCGCCACATCTCCTGTCCCCTGGCCAGCCAGATTCATCAGCATCTGCTCCAGGACGTGAAGGAGTGGAATGATATTGTCCATTCCATAGACCTGGCGACTGACAAATAAAGTGGCCTCCTAAAAGTACCTGAGCAAACGGTGCCCCGTCCCTTAAAATGGGACCTCCACAGCAGACCACCCCCTTAACTTTGACCTTTATAGCAGCCTTTCCCTTTAACAGTGAGTTTCACAGCACACCACCCCCTTGACAGTGACATCCACAGGGGACATCCCCCTTAACAGTGGCCTTTACAGCAATCTGCCCCTTAACACTCACCTCCATAGCGGACCATTCCCTTAACTGTGACCTCCACAGCAGCCTGCCCCTAGGGTGGCCAGAGGTCCAGTTTTAAACTGGACAGTCCAGCTTTCAGACTCCATGTCCTCCGTCTGGCGCAGGGTGGGTACAGGGATGTCCTTTTGAGCAGCTCACTCTCAGACAGCAGCACTGTTCTGTCTGAGTGTGAGCTGCAGGGAGAGAATCACCCTCACTCCCACCCCTGTAGCTGACAGAAGTTGATTTTTAACTTCATTTTTTAAAATCCCTGTTGGCTGAGGAGCAGGAGGGGGTGTGACCTAACCGTATCACGGGCGTGGCTTAGCAGGACCTGGAGGCGGGGTTTTAAGGGTGACTTGAATGGCCACCCTATCTGCCCCCTGAACTGTGACCTCCAAAGCACTCTGCTCCCTTAAAAGTGTCATCCACTGAGTTGTTATAGAAACCTCAGGAAATAAGGTACTAAGTGCAATTAAGCCATGGCTTTACTTCAATAGCGATGATCCTGGTGACAGATTAGCTTTAAAGCTCATCTATAGCAGTGAAGAAACATGGCTGGGTTGTTATGCTAACTTGAGTAAAACTGTGTGTATGGAGATGAACTGCCAGCGAGCTTCTATTGGCTGATAAGGGTCATGTGACCAGGCTTCTCTTGGCTAATGCATTTTTTGGGAATATCTCAGGAACGGTACGTCCCAGAGAGCTGAGACCTTGTCTAAAACCTTCCCGGACACCTGATGTACCTGTGTGCCAAATTTCGTGATTGTAAATACTCATGCGGATTCCTTTAGCGGACATACATACAAACATAGACTCAGCTTTATATATTAGATTGTGACCATATTTTATGGAGAAATCCAGGTCATTTCATGGGGTTCACTTACTTTTTCTTGCAAGTGTTTATAATTTTCATCAAAATATGAGCATTTTTTTGCCAGGATATTACATTTGCACCGTCTGTACTTGGGGACATGTTTAACTGAGACAAATGATGAGATACTCAAGAGATTGACCTAGACTATCCCCAACAGGAATCTCATGTCTGGAAATAGGGTATATTATGGCAGTACATTGGCAGTGTGCAACAATACCGGAGGTAGGTGACTGTCTGTCGTATGGTTCACAGCTATGTCTTTTTATTATCGTTCCTACTTTCCCTATTCCCATAACAGTCACAGCTTGAAGCTGCTGCACCTAATGCAAAATCTGTACAAGTCCCTCACCTGCCACGTCCTTCTTATCATACTGGTGTCTTATTCTGTGTCTTATTGGGCCCTTTCCAACATTAGGGCCCAGGTTCATCTGCTACTTCTGCTATGTACCTATTATTCTCCCAATGCAGAAACCTGTTACGGATATGTCCATGTGCTGTGCACTGTGTTTCTGGTACAATAGATTCATGGATAGATGAAGGAGAACCATCAACATGAAAACCTAACAAAAGACACCTCTTCTCTGTGTTTTTTCATATATGTAGCCATGGACATCCGCATATTTATTTATCATATCGTGCAGGATGTTTTTATATTTGTTTTTTATCTTTTCTCAGATTTTTGCTTTTCCATCCTCTTTTTTTTTTTTTTTTAGCACAAGCAGAGTTCACTTTAATTAGGTTTTCATGTTGGTTATTATCATTTTACTCAATTTACGTTTAGACCGGACCAAGAATTCACCAAACTCTCGATATATAAAGACAATCCATTAAGGTAACTATAATAGAAAATACAAAACATCATCATCTTCCTCAAATACTAACATTTAATCCACTGCACCATGACTCCCACCGTTCCCTCTTATTATGCGTTCACCCTTTCGCCTTTGATTACTACGTCCTTGGTTTTGGGAAACCAACCGGTGTCATAAAATATTTACGTAATTCATCGAGGGGCGGACTGGCCATAGACCTTACATGGAAATTTCTCAGGGGGTTGATGACCCGGGTGCCGCCTGAACGCTCTTACTGGCCGGGTACATAGTGATCTGATGCTTTCTGTTAATTACCAGTGGGATCATCAGGCACTTACTAGAAGGCCACAGCAGACCATGGTTCTCTGCCCTGCCGTTCACCCCCATAGGCTGTGTACACAGTTTCTGAACATGATTATGGAGGAGGCCACCATGCCTTAGCCGTTCTTAGAGAGCATTTAGAAAGCATAAGAAAATTGCTTTACGGCAGCCCCATGGTCCATAGACACAATGGTCAGGAGGAGACCTCAGTGACTTCTATGGGAGAGTCTTCTAGGCTGTTCTGTGACCTGTGCAGAGGTGATTGTACAAGGAAGGAATCGATGAGCTCTGGCAATCACTTTATGTGAATGGTGGATTCTGTATTATCTATATACAGAGTTGATATCATTACAGGCAGGATTAGAATGACAGATAAGCAGATAACTGCAGTAAAGTGATCTGTACAGACCGAGAAATAGCGCCTATTATTAGTAGTAATGATCAGTGCGAAAACTGCAGGATTTTATGGCTTTTGTTTAACTATAGATGTTGACGTGGAAAATTAAAAATAACATTGTCAAAAGTTCTTTAAAAATATGTTAAACGTAAAAACGTGATTTAAACAATAGTTAATTTTCTGACGACACATTGCCTTTACGCTTTAAAACTCTATAAATCTGAGACAGGGTTAAAGTTAATTTATCAGCCAACAAGGAATCAAATTGAGGATAAGAAGTAAGATAATCCGCTTTTCTTAACCCCTTCAGGACCCTGCCATTTTTTACCTTCAAGACGCAGCCTAATCTTCAAAATCTGACATGTGTCACTTTATGTGGTTATAACTTTAAAAGGCTTTTACTTATCCAGGCCATTCTGAGATTGTTTTCTCGTCACATATTGTACTTCGTGGCAGTGGTAAATTCGAGTCAAAATATTTTATTGTTATTTTTTAAAAATACCAAGTTTAACAAAAATATGGAAAAATTATCCATTTTCAAAATTTCTATTTCTCTGCTTTTAAAACAGATAGTGATACCTCCTAAAATAGTTATTACTTTACATTTCCCATATGTCTACTTCATGTTTGGATCATTTTGTAAATTACATTTTCTTTTTTGGAGACGTTAGAAGGCTTAGAAGTTTAGAAGCAAATCCTAAAATTTTTAAGTTTTAACTTTGTTAACCCCTTAAGTGTTCCACAAAAATTAAAGGAAAATGGAGATGGAATTTCAGAATTTCACTTTTGTGGCAGATTTTCAATTTTAATCCATTTTTTTCCAGTAACAAAGCAAGGGTTAACAGCCAAAAAAACCTCAATATTTATTACACTGATTCTGTAGTTTGCAGAAACACCCGATATGGGATCGTAAACTGCTGTACGGACACACGGCAGGGCGCAGAAGGAAAGGAACCTCCAGGTTTTTGAAAGGGCAGATTTTACTGGGATAATTTTCAGTTGCCACATTTGAAGATGCACCCCTAGAGTAGAAACTCCAAAAAAGTGACCCCATTTTTGAAACTATGGGATAAGGTAGCAGTTTTGTTGGTACTATTTTATGGTACATATGATTTTTGGTTGCTCTATATTACACTTTTTGTGAGGTAAGGTAACAAAAAAAATAGCTGTTTTGGCACAGTTTTTATTTTTATTTTTTCACAGTGTTCACCTGACAGGTTAGATCATGCGCTATTTTTATAGAGCAGGTTGTGACGGACGTGAAAATACCAAATAATTTGTTTATTTCAAGTTTACATAATAATGCATTAAAAAAAAAATAATTTTTTTAGTGTCTTCATATTCTGAAATCCAATGCTGGTGGATGAAGCACGGGCCTGGCTATCAGTAACAGCCGGGCCGATGCTGCGGATCGGGCAGGTGCAGCTCTTGCACCGGCCCGATCACATTGCGTACATGCTCGTGAGGATGCCGTAAGACACCCCATTCCCCCACCTACATGTACGTGATATTGCGGGAAGGGGTTAAAGGGAATGTGTCGTCAGAAAATGACCTATTGTTTAAATCACATTTTTATGTTTAACATATTTTTAAAGAATTTTGGACAATGTTATTTTGAATTTTCTGTGTCAACATCTATATTTAAACAAAAAACATAAAATCCTAAAGTTTTGGCACTGGCCACTAAACCTATTATTAGGGAGCACTTCATGGTTTGTACAGATCACTTTACCACAGTTATCTGCTTATCTGTCGTTCTAATCCTGCCTGTAATGATATCACCACAGTTATAGATAAGACATTATCCGCCAATCGGATAATCCACCAATTTATCCACCAATTGGTGGAGCTCTGACAATCACAATAGGTGATTGTCAGAGCTCATCGATTCCTTCCTTGTACAATGACCTCTGCACAGGGCACAGAGCAGCCTAGAAGACTCTCCCATAGAAGTCAATGAGGTCTCCTCCTGACCATTGTGTCTATGGACCATGGGGCTGCTGTAAAGCAATTTTCTTAATGCTTTCTAAATGCTGTCTAAGAACAGCTCGGGCAAGATGGCCGCCTCCATAATGATGTTCAGGAAATAGAATTAAAAAATCTGTAATCAGAAAATAAAAACAGATTAGATAAAAAGGAGATGTGTCGTTATCTGGTATTAACTGGCAGATAAACTTTTTGGTGACACATTTCCTTTAGAACTCCTTTACTTGCTTGTACCTAAAGCAGTGTCGACTTGGTATCCCAAGATGGGAACTGTCTGCATTATATACAATATCTGGGTCATACTAATCAATTTATTACCATATTTTTCAGACTATAAGATGCACCAGGCCATAAGAAGCAAATAAGATATAGAGGAGGAAAATATGACCCCCATCAGACCCCTAAGCTCCATCAGCCCTCAGATCAGACCCCTAAGCTCCATCAGCCCTCAGATCAGACCCCCAAGCTCCATCAGCCCTCAGATCAGACCCCAAAGCTCCATCAGATCTCAGTATCATACCCCCAAGCTCCATCAGCCCTCAGATCAGACCCCAAAGCTCCATCAGATCTCAGTATCAGACCCCCAAGCTCCATCAGCCCTCAGATCAGACCCCAAAGCTCAATCAGATCTCAGTATCAGACCCCCAAGCTCCATTAGCCCTCAGATCATACCCCCATCATTCCCCCAAGCTCCATCAGCCCTCAGATCAGACCCAATAGATCACTGTATCAGACCTCCATTCCTCCTTAGACCTCAGATCAGACCCCAAAGCTCCATCAGATCTCAGTATCAGACCCCCATTCCTCCTTAGAACTCAGATCAGACCCTTGTTCCTCCTCAGACCTCAGATCAGATCCCCATCATACTCCTAAGCTCAGATCAGGCCCACATTTCTCCTCAGATTAGACAATGGCTTTCTCCCATCTAACTGTTCAGGACACATGCATGCTCAACCAAGCTAAATTTACATGAGTGAATATGTATGTGTAGGAAAGAGAAGTTTTAAGAGATGGTTGTCGCTGACAGGTATAGCTAGTCTTACCCTTTTCCACCTATAGCGTTGAACTAAAATCAAAATCATGTACAGCTAACATCATATCCTTTTTTATACCTTCAGTGACCAATCTATGGCGGACAGCAATTCAGCCAACAGCACCACCATCATATTTGTCCTTATGGGTCTACCTAACACTCTACAGCTCCGTTGCATGTCCTTTGTGGCCTTCTTGAGTATATACTTGATGACATTAGTTGGGAACTTGGCTATTCTCATAGCCATTGTCTCAGATGATCATCTTCATACACCCATGTACTTCTTTCTGTCTAACCTTTCTTTACTAGAGATGTGCTACACAACCGTCACTCTACCCAATATCCTCAACAACATAGTAAGACAAAGTAATCTGATTTCCTTCCAGGCATGTATCTGCCAGGTTTATCTCTTCACATTGTGTGCCACTGTTGAGTGTGTCCTACTTGCCATCATGGCTTATGATAGGTATGTTGCCATCTGTATACCATTAAGATACAGGATTATCATGAACCAAGCATTGTGCCTTCAACTAGCATCTACCACGTGGATCACCGGTATCTTGAACTCTATCATCCAATCCCTCCCAATATCTCTCCTGCCCTACTGTGGAGTCAACAAGATTGACCGACTCTACTGTGAGGGTCAACCCCTACTACAATTGTCTTGTAGCGACACCTCCGTTAACAAGATGTTGACCACTGTGTCTGCTTCATTTTTTGGGGTTACGATGATGACTTTTATTTTAGTGACCTACGTCTTTATAGTTTCAGCGATTCTCCGAATCCCTTCATCATCTGGACGGGTGAAAGCCTTTTCCACTTGTAGCTCACACATCACGGTGGTCATTGTGTACTATGGAGCCCTCATCTTTATGTACTTAAGGCCAATGTCTAGTGATACCCGGAAAATGGATAGTGTTATCTCTGCTATGTACTGCATGGCTATTCCTGTCTTGAACCCGATAATCTACAGCCTGAGGAACAAAGATGTGAAACGTTCTATAAGAAAATTTTTGACGTTGAAGAGATTCACTTGAGGGAACTGATGTGTAATGTGACGGATGTCTTTGAGCATGTGGAAATATGTATTAATAAGGTAACATAGTTGGTAAGGGTGAAAAAAGAAATCTTTTCATCCGGTTAAGCCTGTTCTACTGCAAGTTGATCCAAAGGAGGGCAAAAAATCCCTTGAGGTAGAAGCCCATTTTCCTTATTTTAGGGGAAAATTTCCTTCCCGACTCCAATTAGAATAACTCCCTGGATCAACAACCCATCTCTAGTAACTATAACCTGTACATAACGCAAACGGGACGGAGCCGTTTCGCAGCTCATAGACTTCTATTATGATGGAATGAATAACGGAATGATGGAATAAATAACGTAGAATTGTTTTATGGTCTTTGGTAACAGAAACCATAACTCAATTCCCCTTTTACCAGTAAACGAAGCGTGAACGAATTTCATAACCTGAAATTCGTTCCTCTCTAATTATTACACTCCAGAAATACATTCAAGTTTGTTTGGCTGACTTCATCAAAAGTGTATGGTGGGCTTAAAGTGGCAGTGTACTTTCATTAAAATTTTCATATGTGATAGGGACATATCAAAAGTTTAGATCTATGGGGGTCTGAGGGTTGAGAACCCCATTGACCTCTACTTGTCATGAGTAAGGATCGATACTAAGTGATCCGAAACGCGTAGACATGGACTGTATGTCGGTTTTTATTGCACTTTTTTGTATAAAAAGCTGTCATGTTTTTTGGAAGCTGGAAATAGCTGATACACCTTGACGGGGTGCGCCGGCTCCGATATGCTCTTGATCGGAATATATTGGCTAAAGTCTAATTTTAACATCTAGCATGAGGATTTAGCCATGTATTTTCATTTGCATATCTTGCAGTGCACCTTTTGCAGTGATTTATTTATTTTTATGTCTAATCCACACTTTACTCCATATTGTGAAGGTTTTTTTCTGTGGCACATGAGGCCGGCATCCTCCGTTGTATGCATTAATTGCTGGGGATTGCCGTTTGCAGCGGATCACATGTGGAGGTTTTGCTCCCCCGGTTATAAATACGCAACAGTATTTGGGGTTCTGAGCATTTCCTCTCAGTTAGGCCACTTTATTTGTTTTTATGTGATAGGGTTTAGATCTATGGGGGTCTGAGGGCTGAGAACCCCATTGACCTCTAAAATGACGGGGGAGAAGCATGCAGGACAGGAAGTAAGATGGTTTTAATAGAAAGTCTATAGTCTTGTCTGACTCTCGTCTTGTGCAGCGAGGAGAAAGAGAGAGCACACACTCCTCACCTCTCGTTCTAGAGATTGTTGGAAGCCTTGG
Source organism: Bufotes viridis (assembly GCA_033119425.1). Classification (NCBI taxonomy): domain Eukaryota; kingdom Metazoa; phylum Chordata; class Amphibia; order Anura; family Bufonidae; genus Bufotes; species Bufotes viridis. The sequence continues at coordinate 148,006,668 of CM065597.1, forward strand.
CATTCAGGCCTGCTCTAAACCTTTATGTTATGTCCCAATAACATATCAAAAGTTTTATGAATGTACAGTGCCACTTTAAAGTCAGCCATACACACAGGATGACCATCATTTATCCAACGGAAATCTCTTCCACTCCATCATACACATGCATGCTTGGGTCAACAACATATGCTTGTGTTGTGGTTGGGAGAGAATAAAAAAGCTGCTGGTGGTGGCCTATCTCCTCGAGAACATGTTAAAATCCATCATGCCCACCTTGCAGTTGAGGGGATGGAAGGAAGAGTTAGGAGGCCTCCATAAACATTAGATGGTTGGCCGATTCTTCTCCCCCCCTGAAATTGACATCTATCTAATTTGTGTGGCTATCTTAAAATCTGTATCAGGTAATGGTTTTGTGCACCAGTAAGTATGTCCAAACATAATGATCAAAGACCCAAAACTCAAAACTTGATCCAATGGTCAACTGGTTTTCCAGTATGGAACATAATACTGGTCTATTAGAATGAACTGAGCATATTTGGTACAAAAATGTAAAAAAAAAATTGTTCATATGAACTTTTTGAACTTTATAAAAATAGACTTTATTTACCTGAATGTTTGTGCAATTCTTCATTAAATAGAATACTTAGCAATCTCTGATGATCACTCCTTTGATGGGTTTCATTCAGCCATTCATACTAACCACAATGTGAAAAGGAGAGCAAGAAGAATGAGTGGAAATGGCTACTGATCTAATCTTCTGTGGGGCTTCTTTAGAAATGCTTTTAGTATAAGGCTGGTTATACATATGAGATTTCAAAAATGTTCCATTCACATCAAATTTCCAGACTCTGTTTTGAGACCTTTCTACTATGCTCATCCTCATCATGACTTTTTCACGAGATTGGTACGGTTACGTTTCAGGACACCAACCATACATGGTGTTATGCTGACTTTGAATCCGGTTTTGGACGTAACAGGCTCCATTGAAAGTGGTCATATACTTTAGATAGTCAGGACATGTCCATAATGACTAGATGATTGGCTGTTCCCATCATAATTGGTGGGTTTGACCAATGTCTTGTCAAACTGGTGCTACATAGGGTGCTTTTGAACATAATGAGATAGTTGATGAGGAAAAAAAACACATTACCTCAGACAATTATTGTCTTGAATGGAGAAGGACTGAGTTTGGTTGGTCCACTCTGAGCATCTAATCATTGGTGAGATCACTGTGGGGATCCTGGCTGCCAGACCTCCAATGATTTGATGAGATCCGACTGACCGCTCCTAAGTGTAGCTTATGGGAAATCTTAGATCATAAATAAAAACATTACGCCCAGCATCCAGTCTTTGCAGAGTAGAATGGAGCCCCATAGCCTAGGACAAACATATTATAGTTCGATTTGGTAGACTCACTGATCTTTTCTTTTCAAAAAATTTGATTGGATCCGAATTAGTTAGTCGCGAAGCGTGTTATAAACCAGCTATTTCCCGGCCTGCAGGGACTGTACATCACTGTGCATAGCAGAAACATGCATAGCTACTCCGCTGTAGTATTGCAACAGTTACTGTGTGTCAGTATGACAGACAGGTGACAGGCGTCGCTCTTAGACTCAGTTCATACTTCACTTATTTGGTCAGTTACTGATGTTAACGTCAAGTATCAAGAACCGTGCAGTGGCCCAAGATTTTAATATAGAGTGAAAGAGCGCACTTCTTTTACACCGTCGTCAGCTGATTCCACGTAGATTTGTACAGAACCTGTTACATGTAGTGCCCCCATGAGTGAGTGGAGAGGGTGTCAGCAGTAAGTTTTTTTTGCCATCACTGTTCATTTTTCCCATCGTTTGATCCATCAGAAGAACAGACCCAAAATTACTGATCCTGTCTTTTGAGCATCCACCTTCGCACGGTCAGTATTTAGTCAGTAATTGATCAGTATTGGTAAGGCCAAAATAAAACCCAGGAGCGGGTCCAAAACAGAGATGACAAGTGATGGGAATATTTGCTTGTCTTCTGTGTTTTGGACCCACTCCTGCTTTTTGCTTCCAAATCATGAACAAATATCGATGCAAAATAGGAACAGTGTGATAGAGGCCTTATGGATGCTCCAAAGACAGGATCCGTCATTTTTTTCACTTTTCTTTTCTTCTGACAGATCAGAAGAAGAATAAAATATTAACAGGGACACTAGTGGCTCTGTCACAGAATGGTGAGGGTGGCAACCGCATGAGGAGTCAACATAGTGTCCCAGTCACAGAGTGGGGGGGGGGGGGCAACAGCAGTGGTAGTAACAGCACAAAATGGTGGCAGTAGGAGAAGATGGCAGCAGGCAGAAGGTGTGTGGCATAAGGCAGGTGGCAGCATTAGAATAGTGGCTAAAGCACGTGGCCAGAAGTAAAGGCCATACTTTACAATGTTCCGGTGTTGCACCCAGAATCATCTAGTCTGATGCATCAGGCACCGGTGTGTGGAAATCCTGGCTGATCCACATCTGATTAATCTTTAGAAAGGTTAATATCTCAACATTTCCTGTTAAAAGGTGAGTTCTCTTTGGGGTCACTATGGCCCCTGCCGCACTAAACACCCACTCTGATGCCACACTACTGGCCGGGCAGGAAAGCTTGTCCAGGGCAAACTCAGCCAGTTGCAGCCACAAATCAGGTTTGGCTGCTCAGTAGTCCAGGGATCCTGGATCTGGGGTGACAGGGTGCAGTCCACGTATGCCAGCACCTACCGGTTCAGGTTCTGCTCCATTTTATGCTTCTGCTAGTGGGTGGATGGTTTCTTCAGTAGGCGGGTGAAGAAAAGTGCTCTTTAGAGAGTCAAGACTTAAATTGCTGCTGATGGAGTTGGTACTGCTCCTGTCCCGCCCCCCTCCAGCAGTTATGGCAGTGGAGCATGAGCGCAAACCTTCGGATGGGCGATGGCGCACATAGGCAGTGACCACTTGACTACATAGGATGTCTCGATAGTAGTTGAGTTTATCATTCCTCTCAGCAGGCAGAAAAAAGGCCCATATTTTGACCTGGTAGCAAGGGTGTAACATCGTGGAGAGCCTGTAGTCATCTGGTGATAATGCGGATGTCACTACGCAAGCAACTCATCTGGCCAATTGCACAAGGGAATCAGAGGGAGTCCCTGCCTCCATCTCAACTGCACACTGCCATGGTCTGTTGGGGTCATCTGCCTGTTTAATGACCCAGAGTGCTATTACTACTCCTTGGCACCTTGCTACTATCTCCTTTGGGCTAATAACAATATCTTTCTGTGTATTTTAGGCAGGTCTTTCATTGTGTGCATATTCATTTCTATGAAACTGTTCACGTTCATGCAATTTCCTGGTTCACCACAAGGTGGAATCAGACCCGGCAGAGCTCCAGGCAGAGGATGGATTTGTTTGTTCCATCTCTCTTACCCTCTTAGAAGAGGATTAGTTAGTTAGTGAAAGCAGTTCCAGCCTACCCCTCATGGGGAGAGGTTGCGTGTCTAGAATCCTCCCTGCTGGGAGAAGGACGCAAGCTAGCAGAGCACGCTGGGCTCTGCTGGATCTTGAGGCTAAAGCCTAGAGCCTCATTAGCCAGGAGGAAGTTGCACTGGTACAGATAAAGAGTCAGTAGACAGAAAGACTAAAGTTGCAGCAGAAAGCATTAAGCTAAAGGAAGAATCTCCTATTTAATATTGCCAGCATAGCAAAGCTTAGGGGGCTACCGCATAGCAGAGCCGAGTTTGTTAATGCCTGCCATTAATGCTATAACCTATTGGAAACCAAGATAATGCCTGTAAACTGTTGTGGAAACGTTTACCAAAGTAAAGCTGCATTTAAACCTCATACAAAGCCTGGACTCAATTATTCCTTCATAATCCAAGTTAATCACCCCTTTTGCACTGCTTCGGACTACCACGTCTGGGATCCAAAGATATCCAGGCAGGAGCACCGTGACACGTGCATCACAACATCTCCAGGGATATTGTGGCCTCTTCTACACCACTCTGGCATTCCTACACCTGGGTACCACCACCTTACTTAAAGGGAGCTTTGAGCTTCCGTTGCTTAAATGTAACTGGCGTCACAACAGCTTACTCTGTCAGAGGGACATATATCGTAAAAACCTCTTAAAAGGTAAGGGATCCCCCAGTCGCTGGCAACCGCTCGCTGCACCTGGCCTTCCTCATTGTGCTCCAGCTCCTCATACTCCTCCTGTTCCTCACATGTGGCTTGGGCAGATAAACAACCTATTTCTGTATACAGTTCCTGGGGGTTAATGTCTCTCTCCTCCACCTCCACCAGTTCACCCCCCCAGGGCCCAGGTGGCCATGAGATGTAGGCGCCACATCTCCTGTGCCCTGGCCAGCCAGATTTATCAGCATCTGCTCCAGGACGTAAAGGAGTAGAATGACGTTGTTCATCCCATAGACCTGGCGACTGACAAATAAAGTGACCTCCTCAAAGGACCTGAGCAAACGGCAGGTGTCACGCATGAGCTGCCTCTGGCTAATGTCGAAGTTACACTGGGGAGTAGTCCTGTCCGCCTGCATCATTACAGTCTCCCTCTGTTCATGTAGTCGGTCCAACAGGTGGAGGATGGAGTTCCAACATATGGAAACGTTGCATATGAGGCGATGTAGGGGAACATTATTCTGTCTTTGTAGCTCAAGGTGGGTGTGTTTTGCAGGGTAAGAGTGGGATATTTACTGTGATGCCGACTTTGATTCATGTACTAACTCTAAAATCTATGTATAGGAAGGAAGTAAATAGTTAAATTGCCATTTTTCTGTATTAGTTGCTAGGTAATGGTCCCACTTTCTCCTAGTTAATGGAGTCTGCTAGAGACAGGAAATGTCTAGAGTGTGCTGCTACAAAGTAGGCCAAGACAGAATCTTTCTCCAGGGAAACACCATTCCTGAGAGTGAAAGCTTCCAGAATGGTTTATGAATGCCATACTTATGAGCCAGTAAGGGTAACGCACGCCTACAGATTTAGACTTTACTGCTCATGGTTGGGGTTAATTGCTTCTGGCGTCCACCACACTACTGAGATAGACTGGCCATCTGATCACAGCTAGGAATTGCAAGGAAATATTGAGGAATTGCATGCCTTTGGTCCATTGGAAAGATCACTAGTAACAGTAAAGTTCAAGACTGAGGGAGGACTACCACCATCAGAGTCACCTCCCATATACAGCCCTCTCTGTCTCCTCTGTGAAATACTAGAGAATTGTCTCTGCTGCTGGTATCTGTACCATGACCCCCATCATTATTCTGTTACAAAGCTGGCCTGGTCCTTGGTTTCCACACCCGAACCTGATACAATTATCTGGCAACAACAAGGTAATTACTGCTACTATTAATAAATTCAAGGGTTCACTTACTTTTCTCCCTGCGTTGTGGATGTTTACACAATGCGCACAATACAAGACCTGAATGGTACAACTCTCTGTGTGTTATCAGGTTAGTTAGATGCTTTTTATCTATAATTGTGACCACATTTTATTAGTATCGATGGAGAAATTCAGGTACTTTCATGAAGTTCACAGAGGAATGGTATAAAATTCCTCCTCAACATTGTGCAAGTCATATTCGCAGCTACAGAAAATGTTTGGTACAGGTGATTACGGCTGAAGACGATCTACTCTTATTAAATGTAAGTGTTCAATAATTTTTCCCCTGCATTGTGGATGTTTCAGACAACATTTTATTACTAATCAATGCAGAAATGCAGGTCATGTCATGGGGTTCACTTACTTTTTCTTGCAACTGTATATATAATGTTCATCAAAATATGAGCATTTTTTTTGCCAGTATATTACATTTGCACCGTCTGTACTTAGGGGACATGTTTAACTGGGACAAATGATGAGATACTCAAGAGATTGACCTAGACTATCCCCAACAGGAATCTCATGTCTGGAAATAGGGTATATTATGGCAGTACATTGGCAGTATGCAACAATACCGGAGGTAGGTGACTGTCTGTCGTATGGTTCACAGCTATGTCTTTTTATTATCGTTCCTACTTTCCCTATTCCCATAACAGTCGCAGCTTGAAGCTGCTGCACCCAATGCAAAATCTGTACAAGTCCCTCACCTGCCACGTCCTTCTTATCATACTGGTGTCTTATTCTGTGTCTTATTGGGCCCTTTCCAACATTAGGGCCCAGGTTCATCTGCCACTTCTGCTTTGTACCTAATATTCTCCCAATGCAGAAACCTGTTACGGATATGTCCATGTGCTGTGCACTGTGTTTCTGGTACAATAGATTCATGGATAGATGAAGGAGAACCATCAACATGAAAACCTAACAAAAGACACCTCTTCTCTGTGTTTTGGTAGCATTTTTTTCAGATATGTAGCCACGGACATCCGCATATTTATTTATCATATCGTGCAGGATGTTTTTATATTAGTTTTTTATCTTTTCTCTGTGATTTTTGCTTTTCCATCTTCTTTTTTTTTTTTTTAGCACAAGCAGAGTTCACTTTAATTAGGTTTTCATGTTGGTTATTATCATTTTACTCCATTTACGTTTAGACCGGACCAAGAATTCACCGAACTCTCGATATATTAAGACAATAAATTAAGGTAACTATAATAGAAAATACAAAACATCATCATCTTCCTCAAATACTAACATTTAATCCACTGCACCATGACTCCCACCGTCCCTCCTCCTATCTGGCGTGCACCCTTTCGCCTTTGATTACTACGTCCTTGGTTTTGGGAAACCAACCGGTGTCATAAAATATTTACGTAATTCATCGAAGGGCGGACTGGCCATAGACCTTACATGGAAATTTCTCAGGGGGTTGATGACCCGGGTGCCGCCTGAACGCTCTTACTGGCCGGGTACATAGTGATCTGATGCTTTCTGTTAATTAACAGTGGGATCATCAGGCACTTACTTAGAAGGCCACAGCAGACCATGGTTCTCTGCCCTGCCGTTCACCCACATAGGCCGTGTACAAAGTGGTGCAGGGACAGAGGAGTGCATCCTCTTTTTCTGATTTGCTTTTATTTTTATTCTATTTTCTGAACATGATTATGGAGGAGGCCACCTTGCCTTATCCGTTCTTAGAGAGCATTTAGAAAGCATAAGAAAATTGCTTTACAGCAGCCTCATGGTCCATAGACACAATCGTCAGGAGGAGACATCAGTGACTTCTATGGGAGAATTTTCTGGTCATGCTCTGTGCCCCGTGCAGAGGTGATTGTACAAGGAAGGAATAGATGAGCTCTGGCAATCACTTATTGTGAATGGTGGATCCTGTCTTATCTATAACAGAGGTGATATCATCACAGGCAGGATTAGAATGACAGATAAGCAGATAACTGCAGTAAAGTGATCTGTACAGACCGAGAAATAGCGCCTATTATTAGTAGTAATGATCAGTGCGAAAACTGCAGGATTTTATGGTTTTTGTTTAACTATAGGAATCAAACTGAGAATTAGAAGTAAGATAATCCTCTTTTCTTAACCCCTTCAGGACCCTGCCATTTTTCACCTTCAGGACACAGCCTAATCTTCAAAATCTGACATGTGTCACTTTAAGTGGTGATAACTTTAAAACGCTTTTACTTATCAAAGTCATTCTGAGATTGTTTTCTCGTCACATATTGTACTTCTTGACAGTGGTAAATTTGAGTCAAAATATTTCATTTTTATTTATTAAAAATACAAAATTTGCCCAAAATTGTGAAAAATTTGCAATTTTCAAAATTTCAATTTCTCTGCATTTAAGCAGATAGTGATACCTCCTAAAATAGTTATTAATTAACATTTCCCATATGTCTACTTCATGTTTGGATCATTTTGTATAATTACATTTTCTTTTTTGGGAAGTTAAAATGCTTAGAAGTTTAGAAGCAAATCCTAAAATTTTTAAGAAAATTTTCAAAACCCAATTTGTAGGACCAGTTGAGGTCCGAAGTCACTTTGTGGGGCTTACATAATAGAACCCCCCCCCCCCATAAATGGCCACATTTTAGAAACTACACCCCTCAAGGTATTCAAAACGGATTTTACAAACTTTGTTAACTTGTTTTCCACAAGAATTATGGGAAAATGGAGATGAAATTTCATAATTTCACTTTTTTGGCAGATTTTCTATTTTAATCCATTTTTTCCAGTAACAAAGCAAGGGTTAACAGCCAAACAAAACTCAATATTTATTACACTGATTCTGTAGTTTGCAGAAATACCCTATATGTGGTCATAAACTGCTGTACGGGCACACGGCAGGACACAGAAGGAAAGGAACGCCATGCGGTTTTTGGAGGGCAGATTTCACTGGGATAATTTTCAGTTGCCATGTCACATTTGAAGACTCCCTGATGCATCCCTAGAGTAGAAACTCCAAAAAAGTTACCCCATTTTGGAAACTACGGGATAAAGTAGCAGTTTTGTTGGTACTATTTTAGGGTACATATGATTTTTGGTTGCTCTATATTACACTTTTTGTGAGGTAAGGTAACAAAAAATAGCTGCTTTGGCACCGTTTTTATTTTAGTTTATTACAATGTTCATCTGACAGGTTAGATCATGCGCTATTTTTATAGAAAAGGTTGTTACAGACGTGAAAATACCAAATATGACTCCCTTTTGTTAGTGTCTCCATATTCTGAAAGCCATGCTTAGTTTTGTTTTTTGGGGCGAGCGTCCTATGTACCTGAAGCAGTGTTGACTTGGTATCCCAAAATGGGAACTGTCTGCATTATATACAATATCTGGGTCATACTAATCAATTTAATTACCATATTTTTTAGACTATAAGTTGCACCAGGCCATAAGAAGCAAATAAGATATAGAGGAGGAAAATATGGCCCCCATCAGACCCCCAAGCTCCATCAGCCCTCAGATCAGACCCCCATCATTCCCCCAAGCTCCATCAGCCCTCAGATCAGACCCCAAAGCTCCATCAGATCTCTGTATCAGACCCCCATTTCTCCTTATACTTCAGATCAGACCCTTGTTCCTCCTCAGACTTCAGATCAGACCCTCATCATACTCCCAAGCTCAGATTAGGCCCACATTCCTCCTCAGACCAGACAATGGTTTTCTCCCATCTAACTGTTCAGGACACATGCATGCTCTACCAAGCTAGGTTTACACGAGTATATATGTATGTGTAGGAAAGAGAAGTCTTGGTTGTTGCTGACAGGTATAGCTAGTCTTACCCTTTTCCACCTATAGCATTGACCTAAAATCAAAATCATGTACAGCTAACATCATATCCTTTTTTATACCTTCAGTGACCAATCAATGGCGGACAGCAATCCAGCCAACAGCACCACCTTCATATTTGTCCTTATGGGTCTACCTAACACTCTACAGCTCCGTTGCATGTCCTTTGTGGCTTTTTTGAGTATATACTTGATGACATTAGTTGGGAACTCGGCTTTCCTCCTAGCCATTGTCTCGGATCCTCGTCTTCATACACCCATGTACTTCTTCCTGGCCAACCTTTCTGTACTAGAGATGTTCTACACAACCGTCACTCTACCCAATATTCTCAATAACATCGTAAGACAAAGTAATCTGATTTCCTTCCAGGCATGTATCTGCCAGGTTTATCTCTTCACATTGTGTGCCACTGTTGAGTGTATCCTACTTGCCATCATGGCTTATGATAGGTATGTTGCCATCTGTATGCCATTGAGATACAGGATTATCATGAACCAAGCATTGTGCCTTCAACTAGCATCTACCACATGGATCACCGGTATCTTGAACTCTATCATCCAATCCCTCCCAACATCTCTCCTGCCTTACTGTGGAGTCAACAAGATTGACCGACTCTACTGTGAGGTCCAACCCCTACTACAATTGTCTTGTAGTGACACATCCCTCAACAAGATGTTGACCACTGTCTCTGCTTCATTATTTGGGGTTACAATGATGACTTTTATTTTAGTGACCTACGTCTTTATAGTTTCAGCGATTCTCCGAATCCCTTCATCATCTGGACGGGTGAAAGCCTTTTCCACTTGTAGCTCACACATCACGGTGGTCATCATGTATTATGGAGCCATCATCTTTATGTACTTAAGGCCAATGTCTAGTGATACCCGGAAAATGGATAGTGTTATCTCTGCTATGTACTGCATGGCCATTCCTGTCTTGAACCCCATTATCTACAGCCTGAGGAACAAAGATGTGAAACGTTCTATAAGAAAATGTTTTACTTTGAAGAGATTCAGTTACAGGGGTTGGCCACTTTCTGGCTACTTTTGGCCAATGCATATGTAAGTTGACTATATGACACATACTAATATAGCCTTGGTTGATTTTCTTTGCAGTTTGCTTGATTTCGTAAGACCTGTCCCCTTGTTGGGCAAATATTTTGTGCTGCTGTCCACACAGGAGACCTGGCCTTAAGATGGCTGCTGATGGAGGATCTTGTGAGCAGGGAAAAAAGTAACTCATACACCACACATCGCTCAGCCATCTCCACCCAAATACACCACATCTGGTTCTGGTATACTGTATTTTAACAAGTGATTTATCTGGTCACATAACCCTCCATCAGCAGCCATTTTATGGACAGGACCTCTGTGTGGACAGCACAGAAGACTTGGCCAACAAGGGAGAATACATTATGAAATATAGGAAATGGTGCAAAATATCAACAAAGACTATATTAGTAAGTGCCATATAGTCATCTTACTAACATGTTGGTCAACAGTAGCCAGAAAGTGGGCAACCCCTTTAAGGGGTGTGATGTGTAATGTGATGGATGCATTTGAGCATGAGGAATTAAAATCGATCTATCTGCTCAGAGGGCATAAATTTGGCTTGGTGGTATAGGCACATTGATAAGAGTCCCTTCACTGATGGTCAGTAGGTCCCCACACAGATCATTATCCAATCTTGCCAAAATTGGTGAGTTTGACTGACTGATCGAAACTGTATGGTGTTCTTAAAGTGGCACGAAGACCTTTGATATATCCCAATAACAAATCAAAATAAATGTATAGTGCCACTTTAAAGCCAGCCATATGATATTAAATTTTTTTATCAAGGATGTTTGTTGGGGATGACTATTATTCGGCCATCGGAAATCTCTTCTACTCCACCATACACATGCATGCTTGGCTCAGCAAAATATGGTTGTGTTGTGGTTGGGAGAGGAGAGAAAGCTGCTGGTGGGTGGCTTATCTCCCCAGGAACAAGTTAAAATTCATTATACCCACCTTGAAGTTGAGGGGAGGGATGGAAGACTCGGGAGGCCTCCATAAACATTAGATGATTGGCTGATCCTCCCGAAATTGAATCCATCCAATTTGTCTGGCTATCTTAAAACTTGTAACAGGCAATGGTTTTTCGTGCACTAGTAACTATGCCCCAACGTAATGGTCAAAACTCTTCCAAACTTGATCCAATGGTCAATGGATTTACCAGTACAGAACACAATACTGGTCCATCAGAATGAGAATGAACTGAGCACATCTGGTACAAAAATATAAAATATTTTTTTGTTCACATCAACTTTTTGAACTTTATTGACCTGCCTGTTTGTACAATTCTTCATTAAACATAATACTTAGCAATCTCATTGCCTTCCTTTAAAGGGTTTCATTTAGCCATTCAAACTGGATGAATGACAATGGCTACAAGTCTGCTCTGACCTTCTGTGGTGCTTCTTTAGAAATGCTGGCCATACATATGAGATATCAATTCCTATCAGAATCCTCTCTGTTATGCTCATCCTCAACATGAATGCAGCTACACAAACTCAAGATGACCACAACTCCACAAAGCTCAAAGACGGTCTTTGATTGTTGAATAAGGAAAACCAGAGGGAAAAAAAGCACTGCATGGGATTCAATTTAAAGAGCACCTATCAGCAGGATTACCCCTATTAAACTAGGCATACTGCCTGGTAAAGTTGATCCTGCTGATTAAAATGATACCTGTCTTGTGAAAATCGGCTGTGGCGTTCCCGAGAAAAAACTATCTATATTTATACAAATGAAGGCTGCAGTGCAATGAGGGGTGGAGCCAGCACTGGAGAGCTGAGGTCTATTGAGTCACTAGGCCCCACCCCTTAGTGCACTGTAGCCTTAATTTGGATAAAGAATAAAAGTGATTTTTCTCGAGAACATCACAACCGATTTTCACAAGACCGGTGTCATTTTAATCAGCAAAATCAGCCCTATCAGACAGTAGAATGGTCTAATAGTTTTGATCCTGCTAGCAGGTACTCTTTAAAATAGCATTTCTCTTGATAAAATCTTTTTCATAAGCAGAAATGCCATAGATCATAGATATTGGGGGGAATTCAACATTCCCTCCCACACCCTACTTGTGCAAAAATGTGTACGCAAGTGGCAATTCATGCCCTAGCCACTCTTGCAAAAAGGGGCGAAATGAGAGGGGGTAGGGACAGTGGCCCCTGCATATTTATCTTCTATTATGCCAGGTTTTTTTTGTATAAAAGAAGACTGAAATCTACACCAGCTAGAGGCTGGTGTACATTCCAGTTTATATCCACGGACTGCCAGAAGTTAGCTTTTTAATTTATGACAAGTAGTAAGCCTCTTTATAAATTAGGCTCGGAGTACAGGGATATCATAGACTGGTGTAAAACGATGGTCTATAATAAATTCTCCCCCGTTGTTCAACCAGTTTTGCCATTCCGGCTTTGCCAAGGCTCAAACACAAGTGGTCCATAAAAAAAACTCTTGGTTTCATCGTCAATGTTCAGAATAATAAAAATATATAATATACATTAAAATGTGGTTCTTTGGGAGCAAAGGTAAGGAATCCTTTACCAATCCAAGGGTTGGCCAATACTTGTGATCCATCTTATTTTGCTTGATGCACTTGTGAGTATATTGGATCTTTGTGTTTCTTCAATTCTCCATGGTTCTTCATAAGCTTCTCTTGATGGGTTACTTAAGCATCCATGTCCAGGCTGAAAGTTTGATGGGGCTGAGGCAGTCCATTTTTGATTGGTCTCTGATCTCTGAGATTGTGGTTCCATTTGACTTTATTGCATTGGGCTGATGGGCTTAATTCTATATTAAATTAGTAAAGTTAGAAAAGTGTGTGTGGGTGATCCCTGAGCCTGTAGGAGCAAGGAGAATGAGGTAAGTGGAAGTTAATCTAAAGGCAGAGGGCACATTGCAGGGGCAGTCCAGTTAAGAAGCTCAAATTAGTTGCTCTGCCTCGATAAAACTCAACATAAAGAGAGTCTGTTCCCCACCAAATCAATGTAAAAGAAAGCCTGGCCAAAAGGTGCTGCGTGGTGTTATTGGCAGACCTATGGTATATCAAATGGCACGGTGGTGCCTATGGTGCACTTAAAACCATATTTACATATAAATAAGAAGAAGCATTTAAAAAATGGGAGAATTTCATGAGACAAGTATGGTTATGTTTCGGGACACAAACCCTACATGGTGGTAAGCTACTTCTGAAGGTGACAGACTTAAACTTGCCATATACTTTAGATAGCTGTGGGTTAAATGCTCATCCTTCCAACCGATCTTGATTCCTTTAGAACCTCCCTATACATGCACTCCTCACCTGACCAAACCTGTATGTATTTTTAATGATGAGAGGACTTAGCAGCCAGACTCTTCTAATGGAGGTTTATCTCCCTAAGAACTAAATTAATTAACATGCCAGACATCAGTTATCAAGGTAGACACACGACGTGCCCATAAACACTAGATGATTGGCCGGTCCCATCAAAATTGGTGGGTTTGGCCAATATCTAGTGTGGGGAGTCGCTCTGGTAGATAGCGGTGCGGGTGCAGTACCGAGGCAAAACAAGGAGTCCAGCATGTGCAGTAAACAGTGTTTTATTCACACTTGCACAACATAAATGAAAAACAGTCTCTTGGTGATAGTTCACACATAACAGAAATAACGTGGCCAAACAAAAACAGGCCAACACAGGGTTCAGTCACCTGGGAGGTTTAGGTGAGGGTTCACACCTAGCAGTCGGCCCAGCCGCAGGAGATTCCACCTTCAAGTTTCAGGGAAAAACACCACCTTGCTGAGCTCTTTTCCTCCAGATCTGAGAATTCCACAACAGTGTTAGCAGCTCCAGGACAATCACAGCCCAGCTGCTGAAGCTGGCTGAGTTTTTAAACCCAGCCCAAAACCAGGACTGGGTCGTGGGGAGCAGCCACCCACCCTACACTTTAGCTGCTCCCGGTAAGAGCCGGCCCGGATCGGCTTTGCAGCCATGCTATTTAAACTATGTCAGTAGCACTAGCTGCTGCTGACATTAACAAAAACGGCTCTCACCTCACCGAGGCTATGAACCTCGGTGACACATACCTGCCATCCACGACGGCACCCTGCACCTTACCACACACCCCCCCCTTTGTTCAACCCTGAGGGGGTGGACACATGTGAGGCAGTGGACGCGGAAAGGGCATCTGCATTCCCCTGCAAGCGGCCTGCCCTATGTTCCACGGAGAACTTGAAGTTCTGCAGGGATAGGAACCACCTGGTGACCCGAGCATTCCTCTCCTTGGCCTGGCTCATCCACTTGAGAGGGGAATGGTCGGTCACCAGACGGAACCTCCTCCCTAACAGGTAGTAGCGGAGAGATTCGAGTGCCCACTTGATAGCCAGGCACTCCCTCTCCACTATGCTATACCTGGTCTCGGCGGGACTGAGCTTACGGCTCAGGAAGACAACGGGATGTTCTTCCCCGTTGACCTCCTGAGACAGCACAGCACCGAGGCCTACCTCCGAGGCGTCGGTCTGTACGACAAACTCCCGGTTGAAGTCGGGTGTCACCAAAACCGGGGACCCACAGAGGGCCGACTTCAACGCGGAGAAAGCCTCCTCCGCCTTCTCACTCCAGCTAACCTTCCCAGACTTTCGCCCTTCAATAGGTCTGTCAACGGCGCTGCTATTGTGGCAAAGTGGGGCACAAACCGCATGTAGTAGCCTACCATTCCCAGGAAGGACTTTACCTGCCTGGCAGTGACCGGTCGGGGCCAGTTACGTATGGCTTCCACTTTAGTTACCTGCGGCTTGATGACTCCCGCCCAATTACATATCCCAGGTATTTGGTCTCTTCCAACCCAATCGCACACTTCTTTGGATTGGCGGTTAGACCAGCTTTCCTCAGGGCATCCACTACCGCCTGCACTTTGGGCAAATGGCTTTCCCAGTCGGTGCTGTGGATGATTACATCGTCTAAGTAGGCCGAGGCGCACCGACGATGAGGTCGCAGCACAATATCCATTAACCTTTGGAAGGTGGCGGGGCGCCATGCAGGCCAAAGGGTAACACCTTATAATGATACAGGCCCTGCGGGGTAACAAAAGCAGTTTTTCCTTGGCCGACTCCGTTAAGGGTACTTGCCAGTATCCTTTAGTGAGGTCTAGCACAGAAAAATAACGGGCTTGCCCTAAATTCTCAACAAGCTCGTCTACCCGGGGCATGGGATACGCATCGAACTTGGACACTTCATTTAATTTGCGAAAATCGTTGCAGAACCGCAACGTCCCACCCGGCTTGGGTATCAGGACTATGGGACTGGCCCACTCACTTTTCGACTCCTCAATGACATCGAGCTTCAACATTACTTGCACTTCCTCCGCGATGGCCCGTCGCCGAGCCTCGGGTACCCGGTATGGTTTTAACCGGATCTTGGCCTGAGGCTCAGTGACGATGTCATGTTGGATGAGAGACGTGCGGCCAGGGAGGTCCGAGAACACATCCGTGTTCCGACTGAGGAACTCCCTGACTTCCTGAACTTGTTTAGAAGACAGGCTGTCTGCAATTTTTACCGTGGTTACTGCTTCACAGGCCTCCAACTGTGGGGCTGGACCTTCTCACCTAGAAGCCCTGGCCGGGGGCTGTTGTCGTCGGCCATGTTCCTATCTTTCCACGGCTTTAGTAAATTCACGTGGTACACCTGCTCCGGCTTGCGCCGCCCTGGCTGGTGTACCTTGTAATTTACTTCCCCTACCTTCTCAATCACCTCATAGGGGCCCTGCCACCTAGCTAGGAACTTGCTGTCAAGGGTGGGTACCAGAACCAAAACCCGATCTCCCGGATTGAAGTCCCGTACCCGAACCTGACGATTATACACCCTACTTTGGGCTTGTTGCGCTGCCTCCATATGCTCCCGGACCAGCGGCAACACCCTTTCCATCCGTTCCTGCATCTGGGTGACATATTCAATGACACTTTTGTGGGGGACAGGTTGCTGTTCCCACGCTTCCTTGGCGATATCCAACAGGCCCCGAGGGTGTCTGCCATAAAGCAGTTCGAAGGTCGAGAACCCAGTAGAGGCCTGGGGCACCTCTCGCACTGCGAACATGAGATAGGGCAGAAGCAGGTCCCAGTCCTTCCCATCTCTAGACACCACCCTTTTTAACATATTTTTTAAAGTTTGGTTAAACCTCTCGACAAGACCGTCTGTTTGCGGATGGTAAACGGATGTCCGTAACTGCTTTATACGCAACAATTTACACAGTTCCCTCATAACTTTGGACATAAAAGGGGTCCCTTGGTCTGTCAGAACCTCTTTTGGCAGGCCCATACGGGAAAACATTTCCATTAACTCTTTGGCGATGAGCTTAGCTGAGGTATGTCGCAGAGGCACCGCCTCCGGATACCGAGTTGCATAGTCGAGAACTACCAGAATGTGTTGGTGGCCCCTGGCAGACTTTGCTACAGGCCCAATTAGATCCATAGCGATTCGCTCAAACGGGACCTCAATAATTGGAAGAGGTACCAGAGGACTACGGAAATGTGGCTGGGGGCTATTTATCTGACAGGTCGGACAGGACTTACAATAATTTTCTACCTCCTTGAACACACCGGGCCAATAAAACCGCTGCAGTATGCGGTCCTGGGTTTTCTGCCACCCCAAGTGTCCCCCAAGAACATGTTGGTGGGCAAGCTCCATAACCAGCTTGCGATATGCGGTGGGCACCACCAACTGTTCAACGGGCTCACCTCGGATTTGGTTCACCCGATACAACATATCCTGAAGAACAATAAATCGTGGGAACATTAATTCAGCCCCAGGTTTCTGGGGTTTACCATCAATTATTACGACACTTTCCCGGGCCCTGGTTAGGGTTTGGTCCCGGTGTTGTGCGGTCCCAAAATTTTCCCCGGAGACATTGAGGTCTGCCAACTCAGGTCCCGGTGGCAAGTCCTCCGTGTCTCCCACCATTACACTCAGTGGGGTTGTCTCCCCCTCTACCGCAGCAGTGGTGGTCACCCCTACCGCAGGCCCTTCGGACTCGGGCTCCCAGGGCTCTGGCCTCCCACTGGAACCAGGCCACTCTGCTAGGGTTACCCCTGTCTCAGAGCTATTAGTCACTTTCACCTCAGGCCATAGTGATGGAAATCCAGGGAAGTCTCTCCCAATTATTAGTTCATAAGGTAGCTTGGCGGAGATCGCCACTTCACAAGTCCATGTGCCGGCCGCCGTGGACAGAGACATTACAGCCGTGGGATAGTCCCCAACACCACCCCAACTTTCCGGCCCGTATACTGGGAGGGCTGTACCAGGGCAGCACTTACCAGGGTTACTAGGCTCCCTGAGTCCAGCAGCGCCACTGCAAGATTATCACCGACTTGCACCTGGCACAGATAACGATTGTCTATTGTCTCGGGGGTGCCGGTCGCACACAGTCTCCGGGCATACATGGAAGCCCGGTACCCATAATTGGTCTCCATGGGTTCTCCCCACTGTGGACAGTCGGCCCTCACATGGCCAGGCTCGTGACACCGCCAGCAGACTATCGGGGCCGGGTCTACAGGGGGTACACCCTGAGCAGGTTTCTCGTGTACCAGTCGTCGGGACTGGATGGGAGACCTCCGGGGTTTGACCGGCCCCCTCCCAACAACACCCCCTTTCAAGGTTTTTGTGGCCTCATAGCGCTCGACCAGGTCGACCATGTCCAGGGCATTAGTGGGGATACCTGGCCGATCCAGTGCTGCAGGGGGTACGGCAAGGCCCTCCAGAAGATGTCAGCCAGCAGACGGTCCAGCATAGCAGCCGGACTTAGAACCTCAGGCTGCAGCCACTTTTGCAACCTGTGCAGCAACTCATAATACTGCGGCCTGGCGGGTTCAGTCGTATTAAAGTTCCACTGGTGGACCCGCTGAGCCCGGACTAACACGTTCACCCCCAGTCTTGCCAGGATCTCACCTTTCACGGTCGGGTAGTCAGCTGCTTGGTCATCTGGGAGGTCAAAAATACTTGCTGGGGTCCAGACGCCAGGAACGGAGCGACGACCTCTGCCCACTGTTCTCGGGTAATTTCTCCCTCACGGCCACCTTCTCGAACACCGCCAGATAGGTCTCCACATCATCCGAGGGGGTCATCTTAGGGATCGTTGCACGGACAGCTTTCCGGGCATCGTGGACGTGGCGGGACGCTCCTGCAGCTTGCAATGCCATCACGTGCTGCAGCAGTAGCTGGTTGGTCTCCCGCTGCTGCACGTTAGCCTCTATGAGGGCTTTCACAGCCGCCTCCATTTTGTCACGGACCACAGGCTGCAACTTTGCCGGCCGAATATAGGACATCCAGTCGTGCCCAGCAAAAACAAACTTCGGCATTCACGCCAGCCTCACTGCGCATGCCTGCATCCGACACCAAATGTGGGGAGTCGCTCTGGTAGATAGCGGTGCGGGTGCAGTACCGAGGCAAAACAAGGAGTCCAGCATGTGCAGTAAACAGTGTTTTATTCACACTTGCACAACATAAATGAAAAACAGTCTCTTGGTGATAGTTCACACATAACAGAAATAACGTGGCCAAACAAAAACAGGCCAACACAGGGTTCAGTCACCTGGGAGGTTTAGGTGAGGGTTCACACCTAGCAGTCGGCCCAGCCGCAGGAGATTCCACCTTCAAGTTTCAGGGAAAAACACCACCTTGCTGAGCTCTTTTCCTCCAGATCAGAGAATTCCACAACAGTGTTAGCAGCTCCAGGACAATCACAGCCCAGCTGCTGAAGCTGGCTGAGTTTTTAAACCCAGCCCAAAACCAGGACTGGGTAGTGGGGAGCAGCCACCCACCCTACACTTTAGCTGCTCCCGGTAAGAGCCGGCCTGGATCGGCTTTGCAGCCATGCTATTTAAACTATGTCAGTAGCACTAGCTGCTGCTGACATTAACAAAAACGGCTCTCACCTCACCGAGGCTATTAACCTCGGTGACACATACCTGCCATCCACGACGGCACCCTGCACCTTACCACACTAGTCAAACTGGTGCTACATTGTGTACTTCTGAAAGTAATGTAGTTGATTAGAAAAAAAATACTTATTGTCTCAGACAATCATTGTCTTGAATGGAGAGGGACTGGTTATGGTTGGCCTACTCTGATGATCTAGCCATTTGTGAGATCACTGTGGGGATCCCAGCTCCCAGACCTCTAGTGATCTCATGAGATATTGACAGTCCTGTCCTAAGTGTAACCTATGGAAAATCTTCTTAGACGATAAACAAAAAGAATATGCATAGTTCTCTGTTTATCTATGGCTAGCCTCCAAGCATTGCCAAGTAGAATGAAGCCCAAAAGTCTAGGACACACATATTATAGAGGCAGAACATGAAGCATAGGGTCTTTGGAGGATACAATCCAGGTTTATCCCAATGATTTTATTATTGGGCATTAAGAATATATTCATCAGACTCCTCTCTACAGTGGACTGAGGGAAGGGGAATTGGCACAAGGGTCATGAAAAGGATATAGAGAAGACAAAAAACACCAGGAACTCCTCCTTCTTTGGTACTGGTAAAACCCATGCTGTCTCTGTCCCCGCCACTGTTGTTGTACGGCAAAGGTGGAGTGGACTTCTGTGACGTCCTCTCTGACTTGTTAACTTCTTAACTTACATTGGGGTGCTTAGGAGCCCTACAAAACTTCAAACAGTTATTGTGGGAACTTTGGCTAGGGCTTCACCTCTCCAAATTCACAGTTGACAGTAACTGGTTAATTCCTTAATGGATGACTTATTCTGAAAAATAGCTTTTTTAAAGCCTGCTGAACATCCTTGTTCCTCAAAGTGTAGATGAAAGGGTTAAACATAGGGGCAAGAATGGTGTACATCACACTGGCTATCCTGTCCTTGATCAAAGAGTAGCTAGACGATGGACGAAAGTACATAAACATTATTGTCCCAAAATAAAATGTCACCACAGCTAAATGGGAAGAGCAGGTGGAGAAAACTTTTCTCCTTCCTTTGGAAGAATGAATCTTTAGAATGGTGGAAATAATCCGGACATAGGAGGCCAAAATGAACAGAAAGGGACCAGCGACCACAATGGATCCTTCAGTGAAGATGACCACTTGATTTATGGTAGTGTCTGAGCAGGAGAGTTTGAAGAGAGGCACCATGTCACAAAAGTAATGGTTGATGTGGTTGGACTTGCAGTATGAGAGTCTCGATGTTAAAGTGGTATGTAGAATGGCATTTGCCGTAGACAGGACCCAGCAAATGGCAACAAGTTGGGCGCGCAGTTTTCTATTCATTACAATGACATAATGGAGAGGGTCGCAAATGGCTAGATATCGATCATAAGCCATGACAGCAAGTAAGAAGTCCTCAACATTGGCAAATGTCAAGAAGAAGTAGATTTGGGCCATACATCCACCAAACAATATGACCCTTCTCTTCAAGTCCAACAAAAAATTCTTCAACATTTGAGGAACCGTCACCAAGCACAGACAGATGTCTACAAATGATAGGTTGGTCAGGAAGAAGTACATTGGCGATTGTAGTTGAGAGTCAGAGATGGTCAATGCAATGATTGCCAAGTTTCCAGTTATGGTGATAATCAAGATGAAGAAAAATACTACAAAGAGCTCGAGCTGGTAACTATGGAGATCGGCAAATGTGGAGAGTATAAATTCTGTCACTGATGAAGTGTTGGTGGTTTCCATATCTTTTGGGTTTGTTCTTATATTTCTGAAGCCATGAAACAATAACAACAATGAAAAAAAATTTATAAACTCAGAGTAATACCATATCATTCACAATTTTTCAGCACTGAAAAACTTTAAGGAAAAAAACTGAATATATAAAAAACAGATAAAAGCAGCCAAGCTAGAGACAGAGAGACTCTTTGCCAAAGAGAGTAAAACTAACCCTAAAATATTCTACAATTATATAAATGGTAAAAGTTTTAAACTGAAAGTGTTGGCCCTTTACAGAGTGATGAGGGAGGAGTTGTAGAGAGCGAAAAAAAACTTCTCCACTGTATTCACTGAGGAAAATGAACTGTCAGATGAAATGCAGAATGTAAACTTAAATTCCCCATTAAAATTTTCTTCTGTGACTCAGGAATAGACAAATCACCAGGACCAGATGGCATATACCCCCATACAGTAGAATTAAGTAATGTCACAGCCAGACCCATTTTTCTAATATTTAAGGATTCTATATTGACAGGAAGTTTAGCAAATGTGATGCCAATATTCAAAAAGGGCGTCAAAAGAGCACGGAAACTATAGGCCAGTAAGTCTAACATCTGTCCTGGGTAAACTGTTTGAAGGTTTTCTAAGAGATGCTATCTTGGAGTACCTCAATGAAAATAAGCGTATAACACTGTATCATGAGGTCCTGTCAAACTAATTTAATCAGTTTCTATGAAGAGGTAAGTTCTAGACTAGACCAGAGTGAGTTCATGGATTTTGTATATCTGGACTTCTCCAAAGCATTTGACACGGTACCACATAAAAGGTTAGTATATAAAATGAGGATGCTCGGACTGGGAGAAAATGTCTGTATGTGGGTAAGTAACGGGCTGAGTGATAAAAAACAGAGGGTGGGTATTAACGGTACACACTCAGATTGGGTTACTGTCACTAGTGGGGTACCTCAGGGGTCAGTATTTGAGGGGTCACCAATGGAGTACCTCAGGGTTAAGTATTGGGCCCTATTCTCTTCAATATATATATTAATGATCTTGTAAAGGGGTTGTGCAGTAAAATATAAATTTTACTAAACTATGTAAAGTAATTAACACAGAAGAGGACAGTACACTGCTACTGATGGCTATGTTGGAGGCTTGGGCATATAAGTGGCAGATGAGGTTTAACACTATTAAATGCAAGGTTATGGACATGGGAAGGAATAATGCAAGTCACCCGTACATACTGGAAATGGACTAAGGAATTTTACTGGACAGCAAAATTAACTGGAGCAACCAGCGTCAGGCAGCTACTGCCAAAGCCAATAAGATAATGGGTTGCATCAAAAGGGGCATAGATGCCTGTGATGAGAACATAGTCCTACCACTTTAGAAATCACTAGTCAGACCACACATGGAGAACTGTGTACAGTTCTGGGCTCCTGTGAACAAGGCAGACATAGCAGAGCTGGAGAGGGTTCAGAGTAAAGCAACTAAAGTAATAACTGGAATGGGTGGACTACAATACCCTGAAAGATTATCAAAATTAGGGTTATTCACTTTAGAAAAAAGACAACTGTGGGGAGATCTAATAACTATGTATAAATATATCAGGGGTCAGTACAGAGATCTCTCCCATCATCTATTTATCCCCAGGACTGTGACTGTGACAAGGGGACATCCTCTGCCTCTAGAGGAAAGAAGGTTTCTACATGACCATAGAAGAGGATTCTTTACGGTAAGAGCAGTGAGACTATGGAGCTCTGCCTGAGGAGGTGGTGATGGTGAGTGCTATCTTGGAGTACCTCAATGAAAATAAGCGTATAACACTGTATCATGAGGTCCTGTCAAACTAATTTAATCAGTATCTACGAGGAGGTAAGTTCTAGACTAGACCAGAGTGAGTTCATGGATTTTGTATATCTGGACTTTTCCAAAGCATTTGACACGGTACCACATAAAAGGTTACTTAGTATATAAAATGAGAATGCTCGGACTGGGAGAAAATGTCTGTATGTGGGTAAGTAACGGGCTGAGTGATAGAAAACAGAGGGTGGGTATTAATGGTACACACTCAGAATAGGTTACTGTCACTAGTGGGGTACCTCAGGGGTCAGTATTTGAGGGGTCACCAATGGAGTACCTCAGGGTTAAGTATTGGGCCCTATTCTCTTCAATATATATATTAATGATCTTGTAAAGGGGTTGTGCAGTAAAATATAAATTTTACTAAACTATGTAAAGTAATTAACACAGAAGAGGACAGTACACTGCTACAGATGGCTATGTTGGAGGCTTGGGCATATAAGTGGCAGATGAGGTTTAACACTATTAAATGCAAGGTTATGGACATGGGAAGGAATAATGCAAGTCACCCGTACATACTGGAAATGGACTAAGGAATTTTACTGGACAGCAAACTTAACTGGAGCAACCAGCGTCAGGCAGCTACTGCCAAAGCCAATAAGATAATGGGTTGCATCAAAAGGGGCATAGATGCCCGTGATGAGAACATAGTCCTACCACTTTACAAATCATTGGTCAGACCACACATGGAGGACTGTGTACAGTTCTGGGCTCCTGTGAACAAGGCAGACATAGCAGAGCTGGAGAGGGTTCAGAGTAAAGCAACTAAAGTAATAACTGGAATGGGTGGACTACAATACTCTGAAAGGTTATCAAAATTAAGGATATTCACTTTAGAAAAAAGACGACTGAGGGGAGATCTAATAACTATGTATAAATATATCAGGGGTCAGTACAGAGATCTCTCCCATCATCTATTTATCCCCAGGACTGTGACTGTGACAAGGGGACATCCTCTGCCTCTAGAGGAAAGAAGGTTTCTACATGACCATAGAAGAGGATTCTTTACGGTAAGAGCAGTGAGACTATGGAGCTCTGCCTGAGGAGGTGGTGATGGTGAGTACAATAAAGGAATTCAAGAGGGGCCTGGATGTATTTCTGGAGTGTAATAATATTGCAGGTTATAGCTACTAGAGAGGGGTCGTTGATTCAGGGAGTTATTCTGATTGCCTGATTGGAGTCGGGAATGAGGAAATGAGGAAAATTGTCTTCTACCTCACAGGGTTTTTGCTTTTTTTTGCCTTCCTCTGGATCAACTTGCAGGATAACAGGCTGAACTGGATGGCATTTTTTGCCTTACTATGTCATTACGTTCTTTGTTCTCTGAGTCAGGTCCCTTACAATCTGATTGGGTAGAAATTTCGGTTGGAACACCTTCAAGCTGGTCATACATGTTAGAATGGTAAAAATACAACTTGTATGGGGAGCAGCCAAAACTTCTTGCCTCGGCCGGATATAAGTTTTACATCTTGTACTCACTTAGGGGGAATTCTTTGGCAGGGCCTACTATGGGTTGGATGGTGCTCTAAGCAATATCTTCTGTTAACAACCTTACAATGTGCTAGTTGTAAACCAGGTTGATCATGTTCATCAGTACAGGTATGGGGCCATCAACCAACCTTTCTTGTAACCACAGAAGCAAGGGGTCCTCTTCATTGTCATCTTCATATGAGGTTGCCCTAAACTGAAACTCATGGCCTGGAATATATTATTGTGTCAAGACCAACTGCGGAATCCTCTGGTCTTCTGGTGGGATATATCTTATCATATATTGGGGGATACTGCTATAACCCAGATTTGTACACGTCATCCTCAACAATACCTAAAACGGACAGACTTTGACATTCAGTGGAGTTTCCAAATCCATATTGAGAGCTTCAAAAGTCCACATATCTGAGAATAAATTGCAAAGGATCCCATGATGCTTACTGGAATGACAGCACTACGATACCAAGAAAATACTCTTGGTGCCAAATAAAAACCCAAACTGCCACCTTACATTATACAACATCTGCATGATCCCTGACCCCATACCTCTTTTCTGGAATGAAAGTTTGGCCACAATTTCTACAGTTCCCTGCAGTTTCGTTAGTGCTGGTACTTTGTAAATGTACATAAAGTAATAAATCACTTATTCTGTATGGGTGATACATAAATTTTTGGATTTTTCTACACACTACAGATTGTATTGAAAGCTTCTGTAGATGTCACAGTCAACACATTCAGTCCACTATGGAGGTATTTCCCAAGATTATGTCCAGTGGTGGTCAAATCCTTTCTGGTAACCATGGAACAATGGATGCTGGTAAGATGGATAGACATGTTCTTCAGGACTAGGGTCATCACTGACTGGCATCTCTGGTATGGGAACTGTGGTTACCAGTACCATACAGCAGTTAACAGTGAT
Source organism: Bufotes viridis (assembly GCA_033119425.1). NCBI lineage: Eukaryota > Metazoa > Chordata > Amphibia > Anura > Bufonidae > Bufotes > Bufotes viridis. The sequence continues at coordinate 148,031,778 of CM065597.1, forward strand.
GTCTCCCAGTAACCTACTCACCCGAATCTGTCTAGCAGGCTGAGATCATCGTCTTGGTTAACCACTTATATTAAATCTGTGGAAATCGCTTTGAATTCTCTTGGCACGACTGCAATTTTATTTTTACACAAACAGTCCAAATTAATCTCTGGAGAATAGGTTAATAGAAATACTACTAAAATAACCATGATAATTTGAAATGTGAATAACCCAGTGGTAACTGCCTTTAATTTTTATCTGCAGGGTAAGGTCTACCGGTATATTGTCATTTTGACCCCACTAAAAATCAAATATCTGGCCTATGCTAAAAGCCTATGGAGAAGCCCAGAAAATCCAAAAATGAACACCAAAAATCTCCCATAGTTTATGCCTGTAGCTTGTTTCCAATGTATAGCATTCTTTGGAGAACCCCAAACCTTTCTTGGTTTCACCCGGGGAAATCTCCAACACAATGGGGGAAATATATAACAAATACTTAATGGCAGTTTACCTGACCAGTGATTGACTTAATGCCTAACCAGTAAATTCTGCAGCCTAGAATTTCTCCTATCTTCTCCTTCTATTGTGGTTGTTCTCCAGACATTTCTATGGTCCTATGAATGAGGCCTATGTACAGGTTTCCAGTGTCCCTAAGGAGAATACATGACTTTATATAGTGACATAGTTTGATTCTGAAAAAAGAAATACATCCATGCAGCTCAGCCTATTATACTAAAAAGTTGATGCAGAAGAAGACAAAAGCCCGTATGAGGTAAAAGCCAATTTTCCTCATTTTAGTGAGAAAAAGATCCTTCCTGACTCCAAATTAAGCAATTAGAATAACTGTAGAGTTTAAGTTAGAGTTAGGTTAGAAAGATCAACAGGATAGAGTAAGTAGGGTCAGTGGGCTAGAGTAAGTAGGGTGATGTGGTTAGGGTTAGTTGAATTCAAATTAAAGCTAGTAGGCTCAGTGTGTAAGTAGGGATTAGTGCTAGTGTACGTAGGTTAGTGTTATTAGGTCTGTTTGGGTTTGGGTTAGTTGAGTTCAGGTTACAGTTAGTAAGTTCTGAGGGTTGGGTAAGTAGGGTCTTTGGCTGGAGAACATAGGGTAAGGTGGCTAGAGCTAGTTGTGTTAGGGTTAGTAGAGTAGGGTCTTTGGGATATGGAATGTAGGGTAAGGTGGCTAGAGCTAGTTGTGTTAGGGTTAGTAGAGTTCAGGTTAGAGCTAATAGGGTCAATGGCTTAGAGTAAGTAGGGTCTAAGGGCTAGGGTAAGTAGGGTCTTTGGGATATGGAATGTAGGGTATGTTGGCTAGGGTTCATTAAGTTAGGGTTAGAGCTAATGACATCAACGGGTTAGGGTAAGTAGGGTTTGGGGGCTTGTGTAGGTAGGGTAATGTGGCTACAGCTAGTTAAGTTAGGGTTAGTAGAATTCCGGTTAGAGCTAATAGGATCAGTGTGTTAGCATAAGTAGGGTATAGGAGCTAGGATAAGTAGGGTAACATGGTTAGGGCTATTTGGGTTATGGTTAGTAGGGGTAAGGTTACAGTTAGTAGGTTCAGTGGGTTTGGTTAAGTAGGGTCTGGGGGCCTTTGTACGTGGGGTAAGGTGGTTAGGGCTTGTCAGGCTACATAGAAACAACAAGGATATATGGATTTACTGTGTAATAATTAACATGATCAAACACAATTCACGATTAAATATATAACATTATATTAGTAATCAAAGTACAGACATGATTGACACAACACAATGGATTAAAAACACTTAAAATTCATAAGAGCGGTGGTAAAGAGGTAAGGGAGTCCAATAAAGTACAAGTGCACAAACTGGTAAAGAACAGTCCAATGATGGTACGTATAAAAATAATATATCTGGTACAATTAATGATCTTGGTAATATATTTAGACTAATGAAAAATCTGAGCAAGTGCAGAAGAATAAATATACCAAGATACTACAAAACAATGCAAACACCAAGTTATCAGTATAAAAGGTGCAACATACTGACCACCTCTTGGTGAGGAGAGATCTATTACTGGTCAGTAGGTTGCACCTTTTATACTGATAACTTGGTGTTTGCATTGTTTTGTAGTATCTTGGTATATTTATTCTTCTGCACTTGCTCTGATTTTCATTAGTCTAAATATATTACCAAGGTCATTAATTGTACCAGATATATCATTTTTATACGTACCATCATTGGACTGTTCTTTACCAGTTTATGCACTTGCACTTTATTGGACTCCCTTACCTCTTTACCACCGCTCTTATGAATTTTAAGTGTTTTTAATCCATTGCATTGTGTCAATCATGTCTGTACTTTGATTACTAATATAATGTTATATATTTAATCGTGAATTGTGTTTGATCATGTTAATTGTTACACAGTAAATCCATATATCCTTGTTGGTTCTATGTGCTCTCACGTATATGGGTTAAAAATCATTATATGGGGAAGTATTTTTGGTGTTTGATTCGTGTCAGGCTACAGTTAGTAGAGTTCAGGTTAAAATTAGTAGGGTCAGCAGGACAGGGTATCTAGGGTAAGGTGGTTAGGGCTAGTTGGAATACGGTTAGTAGAATTCAATTGGAGATAGTTCAATTACAGTTGGGTTAGGGTTAGTAGGGTAAGAGGATTAGGTAACTAAGGTAAGAGGGTTAGAATTAGTTGAGTTTGGGGGTTATGGTTGAGAAAAATTCAGAAGGAAGGAAAGAACAGGGAGATTTTTTTTTATTTTTTGACGTCTTGGTGCTTGAGGATCTCTGTGTAAACGGCAACATGGCGATATTTTACTAATCCTGTCTAGTATTTTGACAGCATAAACTTGATAGTGTAGACAGTCTGCAAATGTGCCAAATGTATTACAGTGGCTCATGGTGGAGGGATCATCATGGTTTGAGGCTAGTAGAGGTGGCATTGTGGTTTTGGGCTGGTGGAGGGAGCATCCTAGTTGAGAATGGTGGAAAAAGCATAATAGTTTGGGGCTGGTGAAAGGAACATCATGGATTGGGGCTGATGTAGGAAACATCATGGATTGGGGCTGATGTAGGAGTCATCATGGATTGGGGCTGATGTAGGAGTCATCATGGATTGGGGCTGATGTAGGAAACATCATGGATTGGGGCTGATGTAGGAAACATCATGGATTGGGGCTGATGTAGGAAACATCATGGATTGGGGCTGATGTAGGAAGTCATCATGGATTGGGGCTGATGTAGGAGTCATCATGGTTTGAGGCTGGTGGGTGGAATTTCATTGTTTGTGGCTGGTGATAAGGACAACATCATTTGTTTGGGGCTGCTTTGCTGTCTCAATGCCTAGGCACTCTGCAATCATTAAATAAGCAATGATCACTATGTGCAGTGACCTGGTGCTTTATTGCTTATGGGTTAATACTATCGTTCACTGTAACCCTAAAAGGCTATGTATAGGAAGGAAATAGTTAACTGTCAGTTTCTTGGTATTAGTTGCTGGGTAATGGGCTGGCCCCACTTTCTCCTTTTTAGTGGAGTCTGCTTCTGAGCAAGCTAGAGACAGGACATGTCTAGAGTGTGCTGCTGTGAAGAAGGCAAAGACAGAATCCTTCTCCAGGAAAACCCCATTCCTTAAAGCTTCCAGAAAAGCAACTTTCCCTCTGAGGGAAAGAATCATTGAATTATTGCAGATAGTTGAAGGCCGTGCTTGGACCGAGTCAGTAACGGTAACGCACACCTACAGATTTAGACTTTACTGCCCGTGGTTAGGGTTATATGCTTTTGGTGCACACCACACTACTGAGATAGACTGCCCATCTGATCTAGAACTGCCAGGAACTGCAGGGAAATATTGAGGAATTGCAAGCCTTTGGCCATTGAGGAAGATTGTTAGTAAGTATAAAGTTCAAGATTGAGGAAGGACTACCACCATCATAGCCACCTCCTGTATACAGCCTTTGGAAAAAGTCTGCTCTGTGAAATACTAGAGAACTGTGTCTGCTGCTTGTATCTGTACTGTGGCCCCCGTCATTAATTCAGTAAGGGAGAGACTTTATTTTGCAGTAACAAAGCCGGGCTGTGGTCCATGGTTTCCACACCCAATCTGGGTACTATTATCTCGCAAGTAAACAACCAACAAGGTAATTACTGCTGAAGGGGATCTACTATTATTAAATTCATGGGTTCACTTACTTTTCTCCCTGCACTGTGGATGTTTACAGAATGTGTTCTATGCAAGACCTGAATGGCACAACTCTCTGTGTGTTATTAGGTTAGTTAGATGGAGTTTATCTATAATTATGACTTCGAAAACAATCAGACCACATTTTATTAGTAATCCACGGAGAAATCCAGGTCATTTCATGGGGTTCACTAACTTTTTCTTGCAACTGTATATAATGTTCATCAAAATATTAGCATTTATTTGCCAAGATTTTACATTTACATCGTCTGTACTTAGGGGACATCTTTAACTAAGACAGATGATGAGATACTCAAGGGAATGACCTAGACTATCCCCAACAGGAATCTCATGTTTGGAAATAGGATATATTATGGCAGTGCATTGGCAGTATGCAACGATACCGGAGGTAGGTGACTGTCTGTCGTATGGTTCACAGCTATGTCTTTTTATTATCATACCTACTTTCCCTATTCCCCATAACAGTTGGAACTTGAAGCTGCTGCACCTAATGCAAAATCTGTAACAAGTCCCTCACCTGCCACGTCCTTCTTATCATACTGGTGTCTTATTCTGTGGCAGAAGGAATATTGGACCCTTTACAATATTAGGACCCAGGTTCATCTGCTACTTCTGCTATGTACGCATTATTCTTCCAATCCGGCAACCTTTTATTGATAAGTCTATGTGCTGTGGACTGTGTTTTTGGTACTATTGGTAGACCAAAATGTGGTGTCTGGAGTGTGTGTAATGACCCAGGCCTAGACAATTGATCAACATGAAAATCTAACAAAAGAGAGCACTGTTTTTGCTGTTTTGGTAGCACCTCAGGGTGGTAATTTTTTTTTTTTTTTTAGCATGGGCAGAGTTGAGTCTTATTAGGTTTTCGCATTGCTTATCATTTTGCTCATTTGGCATTTAGATCAATTCTTGAATTGAATGAACAGTACTGTCCATGTGCAAGATATTTCACCAGAGCTGATGGTTCTTGGTCTAAGATGATGTCATTTGTCTGGCAGAATGAAGGTTGATGTCCGCTCTATTACTGAGAGATCGATGATGAACCAGACCACTGTGACCTACTTCATCATCCTTGGCTTCTCAGCCTTCACAGATGTCTGTCTTCCCATTTTCTTCCTTTTCCTCTTCGTATACTTAGCCATCCTGACTGGTAATGGAGTGGTTGTCTGTGTTGTGCGTTCAGATCCTGCTCTGCACTCTCCCATGTACTTCTTCTTGTGTAACTTGTCCATCTTGGAGATAGTCTACTCATCTGTCACCTTGCCAAAAATTCTTGCAAATCTCCTATCGAAGGACAAGAAAATCTCATTTCAAGGTTGTGCTATTCAGTTGTTCCTATTCATAGCACTGGGAGCCACTGAATGTTTTCTTCTGGCCGTCATGGCCTTTGACCGGTTCACTGCCATATGTAGACCTCTTTATTATAGTTTGGTCATGAGCGCTCAGAACTGTTGCCGTCTTTCTGCTTTTTCCTGGTTGTCTGGAGCTCTACTTTCCATGGAACAGACCTTTTTTATCTTCAGCCTGCCCTTTTGTGGGCCAAACGTCATTGACCACTTTTTTTGCGACATTCCTCCAGTGCTGAAGCTAGTATGCTCAGAAACATTCTTGAATGAGATTTCCATCTTCATCGTAGGTATGATCGTCCTTTTCATGCCCTTCCTTCTCACTCTAGGATCCTACACTCAAATCATCTCAACTGTACTGAAAATGACCTCTGTGGACAACCGTAACAAAGCGTATTCCACTTGTATAGCTCACCTGACTTCCGTCACTCTTTTCTACGGCACAGCTTCTTTCATGTACTTTCGGCCTAGATCCTTGTATTCTCTGGAGATTGACCGTTTCTTGGCTCTCTTCTACAGTGCGGTGACTCCTATGCTTAACCCTCTTATCTACACATTAAGGAACCAAGAAGTAAAGCTTTCATTTGTTAGAGGTCTGAGACACCTTCATATATTATGTAATAAATAAAACCTCATTAACATAATCAAACATACTTGACATCCACGGTACATATAGCAGGACTCTTACGATCCAAAATATTGAAGCATGACAGACAAAAATGTTTGCCTTGATCCATTTCTTGAACCTCAACATTTATTTGGCAATTATTTTATGCTTCTTGAGTAGACCTTAAAACAAGTCTGTGAAGCTTGGAGAAGCCGTCTGTAGCAGATAGAGCTTACTGTGACCAATTCTGCCTGTATAGATATGTGTAGGAAAATTGGGTGGGAAGTTTCAGGTGACCTGAAATGGCAGGAAATAGTAAGCAAATACCAAGAATCTTCAAAGGTATGAATTGGTAATTCAACTATGTATATGCATTTGCTACAATGAAGGTAGACTTTAAAGATGGTTGACTAGCCATGGTCAAATTAGATGTTCATATAGGAGTAAAATAAAAGTTAAAAAATGTTTTACAGTTTCATGATTTTATTTTTGGAATTAAATTACTTTTCAAAAAACTTTTGCTATATCATAGAGATATATCAAAAGCTTAGATTGGTAGGGGGTCTGAGCCGAGGCTCCAACCGATCTTTCTCTTCATTCTCACGATCGGTGCAGGTGTCAGTGCTTGGACTCTACTGAACTAAACTGTTGATATGTCTCTATGATATATCAAAAGTTTTTTGAAAAGTTATTGACCCTTTAAAAATCAACATGGACAACAAGGGTACAATTAACTATTTGAAGTAAGACACGTTGGGGGAGATTGATCACCAGTAGTGTATAGGAAAGTTGGCGCAGTTGACCATATCAACCCATCAGATTACAATTCACTTAGGTTTCTTTGGAGGAAAAAAGCCAAAAAGGGGTTGTTGAGTATTGAAAATCTATTGTCAAATATCCTGTGAGGGTATTCTGAGATAGAAGTCTTTCATTTAGATCCTTTGTAAGAACTGAAAGCATCTACAAAGAGTGTTTCTTGATTTGGAGGACTCACAAAGTTCAAGCACTACATTGATTCACCATTGATTGCCATGTAAGCCATGTAGTACTCCTTTTTATCTGTGGGGGTGCTGCTGGGAATTGAAGATGGGTTGACAGGTTTCCCTAAACATTATGGCTGATCATCAATGATGGACCCTTCTGACAAAAAACATTGTTCAAACTGGAGAACCCTGAATTGGTTGCTATGCACAACTGCTCCATTTTTTCATGCACTTTACTCATTAAATATACAGAATACTATCATCCACCAATTATAAATACAATTTTTTTCTTTTAAATATCATTTGGCATCATATTTTATGTCTTTGAAATTAAATACTGTTTAGTGTTCCTCGATGGTCTTAAGAGAATGATATAACATTTTGGGCCAAATATACTGCACAGAAGTCCAAAACTGGACAATGATATAGCAAAAATCTCAATCGTAGTCTTTAGTGCTGAGAAAGGTCAACCAAACACTTAAGATGTCAACATGCTGAAGCAACTGTACTTGGCCTCACTGAAGCTGTCCGGTAAGTTCCTGGCCAAAAAGGCAACAACAAAACTGATTATAGCCAAGAAGGACAAGTATTAAATTGTGCAGAAGAGCATGACAACCGTCATTACATGTCAAGAAGAAAAGACCATTATGGACTTCATCATTTCGTTCTAGAAAAGAGAGGAACCCTATCTACCACACATGGATGATAACCACTTGGACACCCGTGGAAAGAGACACAATAAGGATGGATGTTTAGGACCCAATCCACACCATCAGGTTATTATCAGGTTAGGTGGCTTTGAAAGCTAAGACTACTATAATGGTTTGGCCAGGATGCAGGAGACAGCTAGCGAGAACGTGATTCCAAAGAGAGCTTGTCTAAATAAGCCGGACAGGTCTTTGTCTTTCTTTACTGTAGTGTTCTGAAACTTGCAAAATACAATAAGCACCACCATGGTGGTGATAGAAAATATAACTCACAATGAGGCCATCACTAGTCCCAAAGGTTCCTCATGGCAGAGGAACTCAACAACATTTGAAATACATTTGGCCCGTTCTCTGTTTGGCCCAATTTTTTTTGGACAGGAGAAGCATCAAACAGAATCTAAAACATAAGGTGCATGGTAGACACAACCTTAAATTTTGAGGTACTTAAGAAATTAGTCAACTAGCAGATAACAAATTAGTGGAAATCATTGACTTTGGGCCCAGAATACAGTCAAAATGACAGACAAGTTGACCTTTCTTGATTTTACAGCTGATCTGTCATTGAGTATGCTGCCTTATGTTAGGCCGGCATAGCGTGGGGACAGGTCTACTCTCCTATTAGCCAAAATTAAACAAAAAATATTGCCATGCCATGCTTTACCTATGAATCTGATCTGTTCTCGAGGGAAGCACTCCATAAGGAGGCCAGGGGATGCCGGGAAAGGCAGGAGAGTGCTCCCCCAATGACCACACTGGACTCGCCATGCGTTCAGTGTATTTTTGATTGCTCTTATTAGCCAAATATTAGCAATATTTCTATGTGTCCACTCGGCGGTTAAGAGAGTGGACCTGTCCCTCTACACTGCTGTCCTCACATAGGTCAGCACTAGAGATGAGCGTCGAAGTTGACGAAGTGAATTTCGATCCAAATTTCAGGAAAAATTAGATTTGCACCGAATCCGAATTCCTCACGCTTCGTGGTAACAAATTGCATTTTTTCCTACAATGGCTGCTGCACGTGTGAGGACATGGAACAAAGAACTCTGGGGATGAGGGATCACCCACAATGCCATGCATGCTGCCAATCAGCAGCCAGTCAGCCCTGTGATGTCACAGCCCTATAAATAACCTCAGTCATCTTGGATTCAGCCATTTTCCAGCGTACTTAGTGCAGAAAGAGACGTCAGCAGGCGCTAGGGACAGTGCTGGGAAAGACTTTATTGTGCTGAAAAACGATTTACAAGTTCAGGGAAAGATTAGTCAAGGTGTAGGGAAAGCATAGGGAGGAATCATTCACGCTTTAAAAGGAAAAAAAGGAGAGTGTACAGCCTGGGTAATAGGAGCAATTATATTACACCTTGCTGCACTTATTGGGGATCCAAATTCCAGTTTTACCGCTGCTTTTAGGTTTTTTGCACTAGATGATACATCAGTATTTCCAGCCAACCTTGCTTGTGATTGGGGTGCAAGTTCTGTGTGATACACCCATTTACGGGGTGTATTAATAGGAAAAAATGTATACGTCCTATAAGTCGTTTTACGTTGATTTTACATTGTTTTACTTTTTTTGGGTAGGGGTTTATTAATAGGAAAAAACCTGAAAAATATAGCATAATTGCCATTCAGCGGGGAAGTTACATTGTACCAAAGCCATTTACGGGGTGTATAATTAGGAATGATACGTACATCCTATTAGCCGTTCTGGAATCAGCTGATGACGGTGTAAAAGGAGTGCGCTCTTTCACGCTATAGTAGGATCATTGGCCTCTGCACGGTTCTTTATACCCGGCGCTAACATTCACCTGTAAGGCTGAGTTCACCCTTGAGTTATTTGGTCAGTTTTGGCCCCGTAATTGACCAAATGAGTGAAGTGTGAAGTGATTCTAAGAGTTACGCCTGTTATGTGCGTCTCATACGGACTCACAGTATTGTTTCACTACCACAGCAGCATGTGTGTTTCTGCAAGGCACAGTCTTCTACACCACTATACAGGCTCTCTGCAGCCAGGAAATAGCAGTTTTTTCAACGCGATTCGCTACGAATAAATTTGGATCGAATCAAATCTTTTTGGAAAATTTGGCGAACCGACCGAATCAAATTTTTGAGAAATTCGCTCATCTCTAGTCAGTACAGTTCGATGACAGATACGTTTTCTTTTTTTTTTTAGAATGTGAAATGTTCTATAACAGGCATGCTCAACTTGCGGCCTTCCAGCTGTTGCAAAACTATAACTCGCAGCATGCCTGGACAGTCTACAGCTTTCAGCCTACAGCCGGGCATGGTGGGAGTTGTAGTTTCACAACAGCTGGAGGGCCGCAGGTTGAGCATCCCTGTTCTATAATGTTTAGGTTATCTGTCCTCCAGGCCAGAAGATGGAACTGTCGTTGATAGAGAGATTTTGATGGACGTCATCATTAAAGGTCCCAACTTTCAAAAATTGAAGTTTGTTGTCTTCCAGATACCAATTTAGCACATCAAAGTCTCCTTAAATGTCTTCATTAGCGTCGAATGAGATGTTTTCACTGGTGGTGTTCACAAACGGAACTCTTTGTAAATAATAACCCATGGTAAAATGATCTAAGCTAAGAGTCCATCTTGAGGTATCATCGGGGGGAGAGGGGCTGCATGTGTGGGGTCATAGATACTTATCTATGAATGTAGAATACATATATAGCACTATGGACATAGTGGACTTATCTTTATGGCCTGAAGTGAAGGAAAGTGACCTCAACTAGGCCTAGGGTGTGGTGTGGCATAATGTATGGTAGCCGGACCACTCTAGTCACTTCAATTACTAACAGCTCAGTGTTACATTGATTGGGTGATGGACCCGGTGGTACAGCTATTGTTTTAGTGTCCCAGGAGACGTTTTCCAACAGGACCACATCAGGCTGCATGTTGCTCATGCAGTGGCTAGGTTTAGGATGGCCCCAACGCTAAGCTGGGTCCCCCGGGACACAGTTGAGGTGTCACCACATGTTGCTGCTCTCTGGAACGGACGGTAGGGCGTGGTGCACCCCAATGGGAAGTAAGTTCAGAGACTCAGGGTCTGCAGTGAACCAGTCTGCTTCTTTACTGGAGGAATTCCAGTGCTAAACAACACAGTCGAGGCATAGGGATGGCTTCTCCAGTCTCCTCCTGTGCATAAGAAGGGTTTGATGCTGAGGAAAGGCTTCATCTAGTTGTCCCTCTCTCTCTCTCTCTCAGAAGGCTGGCATCCAGGTCAAGGGCTCACGGTCTGTAGCTCAGTAGTCCGGATGGCTCCTTGGTCACAGGGCTAGGGACCCATGGTCTGTGGATCAGCGTCCCCATCTCAGCGTCTTCTTCTGGCTGGCCTGTATTGCTATATCCTGCTTGAGACTTTGAGCTATTACTATAATATAACAGGTTCCCCGATCTCTGCCAGGGAAAGCTGTTACAGTCGTGGGAGCACGTGGCTCAGATGCCATGGTCTCATTTGAAACAGCAGAAACCCAGCGACTATGGCGCCCGCTGCATGTGTGAGCGGGCGCCATCTTTAAAGTTGCCAAGGGGTTAAAGAGGTTAAAGGACATTTCAAGTGTCATTCAATAAAGAAAAATATCACCACACCCAAGGAATGCATCAATAAAATCTACAATGAAAGGGTTAGAAATTGAATTTCAATTCTAGGGAAAGGGGGAGGGGGTAATTTAAATGATATTTTTTAATAAAACTTTTTAACCTTTTTTTTTTACTCATTTTAGCCTCCCTTTGCAATATTCTGATCTCTTTTAGCTTACATTGTAGTTCAATAGAACTAAACAGTCTACCTAAGCTCCATTTACAGTTTACCAGTGAAGGTCTGCCACCTGCAGGCCTCCATAGGAACTACAGCTCTAATATGCTGGGTCCCTTCAGAGAGACGTAGCACATAAGAGCGAAGGAATGGCTCCACCAATCACCGCATTCGGGAGCTGATCCTGACCCAGAAGCGTGCAGTCACTTTTGACCATGGCATCTAACGGTTAGATGCCTGCGATTGGCGTTATTGCCGGTCGCAGACAGTAGCCTTGTACCTCTGCTGTTTGAAACCCCTCCTTCTGCCGTACATGTACGGCGCTGGGACTTAAGGGGTTAAAAAAGGCAGAAGTGGGGAAGATACCCATTTTATAACGTCTTATGGGGATGATGTATGCCCTGTGGATTAGTTTAAAGAGATGTTCTCATCTTGGACATATCGCTAGAATATTCCCCCAATGTCTGATAGGTGCAGGTCCCACCGCTACTTAGAAAGGAGTCCACAAAGTCCCAGAGGGCGCACCAGGCACATGCAGACACCCTCCATTCATTTTTATGGGAGCACAGAAAATAGCCGAGTGGCACGGTCGGCTATTTTCATAAAGCCCATTAAAATTAATGGCAAGCGTGGCCACCACTCCATTCACTTCTATGGGTTCTACGGAAATAGCCGAACCCATAACACATTGGGGGCATATCCTAGCTATATCCCCCCGATGTCTAGAATGGGAATACCCCTTTAAGGTGCAATGGGGGTATGAAGTAATTTGTATGTGTGTAATAGCGGCTCTGTGGTAGCTGGGCTCTACTATCAGGGGTTTAAATTGGGAGGTCCATTCTTGGGGCGTAACGTGTCACAGCTAGAAGACTGGAGATAATGAAAAAAAGGAAAGCTAATACCGGGGAATTTACCTTGTAGCTCAGAGAGGGATCGTGGGTCATTTTTTTGTAAAATGCAACAAGGATGTTATGGGGGCTCTTCTTTTCCAATCTCTAAATATTTGGTGTAGGATTCCCTGTTATCATTAACGTAACTATCCATCCTGTGATTTCCAGAACTCCAGGACCATTCCTTTTTGCTGATGCAATTTCATTGTCGAGGAGTGTAAATCCACGGAGATTGCTCTGTGTTCTCTAGGCACCGTTCTTTTTCTTTTTATACTAATAGTCAAGTTGATCTCTGAAGAATAGGTTCATGGGAATATTAAAAAATAGCCATGATAATTGGAAATACGAGCAACGAAGTGGTAATTACCGTCAATTATTATCACCTACAAGGTAACGAGTATATTGTCATGTTGACCCTACTAAAAAAGGAAATATTTGGTCTATCCAAGAAGGCTACAGAGAAATCCAGAAAATCCAAACATCTCTAAAAATTATAGTTGATGCCGTCTGCTTATTTGTTATATATAGCATTTTGTGGTTTCCATCCTTCCAACATAGTGGGTGGAAAATATATATATATTTTTTTTATAAATCTTTATTTAGTTTTTCTCCATATCAAACACAATATCATAACAACAAAAGAAATTTACAAATATTTTCCCCCTCAACCAACCCCTCAAGCATGCCCGGGAAGAAAGGTAAAAAAAAAAAAAAACTCTCGCCTTTTATTCATTCCACCAATGAATGAAGCTGAACCCATACTGGCTTACTATTATTGAGAATCAGGATTCCATTAAACAACGTATTTTTGCTTTTTGGGAAATTAATTATCCCTCTGCTAACATTAATTCGGTTTGGGATGCTTTGAAGGCCTACATGAGGGGGGTTCTTATGAGTGACATTACGGCAATGAGGAGGGGCTTTGGGAAAAGGGAGGAGGAATTGGTTAAGAGGGCGACCCAGGACACGGAACAATTTACTGTATATCATCTAGATTGCCATAGAGAGGAGATGCAGAAAGCAAGTCTTGCCCTAAAGGAATTCCTCTTTGAAAAAGCTCAGCATAGTTTACTTTTTAAGGGGCAAAAATATTTTGTGGAATCTGGCCGACCAGGCAGATTACTTACTAGAATAATTGCTCAACAGGATAAAAAAAAAAAGGATATTACTTCAATTTTTGGAGCTGATGGAGAGTCTGTTTGTAATCCAGGGGGAATCAGAACCATTTTTTTAGATTACTTCTCCCAAGTGTATAGGTCAACTCAGACCATATCTACTAATTTTATGGATCAATATCTGAATACTGTTTCTCTTCCGGTACTGACAGACTCCCAGAGGACCTTTTTAGATAGGGATGTGACTCTACAAGAGATTCAGGGGGCACTTGAAATGATATCAGGAAATTCTGCGCCGGGCCTGGACGGTCTCCCCTACGAATTCTATCGAAAATATGGGGTTATTATTTTACCATACCTCGTGGAGGTTTTTGCCCAGGCATTGCAGGGAGGTGTTCTCCCCAATTCAATGGTGGAAGCACTGATAGTGTTAATTCCAAAAAAAGATAAAGATCAACGGGAATTGGATTCTTATAGACCAATTTCCCTATTAAATACTGATGTTAAATTACTCTCCAAGGTCCTTGCTAATAGACTCTCTAAAGTGATCACGTCTGTTATTCATCCTGATCAAAATGGATTTATGCCTGGGAGGGGCACACATTACAATTTACATAGTCTCTTTGCCAACACTCAGTCTCCGGCGGATGGTTCCCGCTCCATCCTGTCTCTTGATGCCACTAAGGCCTTTGACAGAGTGGAGTGGCGGTTCCTTTGGAGAGTGATGGTGAGAATGGGATTTGGCCCAAGATTTATCAGGATGATACAGTTGCTATATAAGTCCCCGGTAGCCAGGCTGAGGATCAATGACGTGTTGACAGGGAGCTTCCCACTGGAAAGAGGAACCCGTCAGGGATGTCCTCTCTCCCCGCTTCTCTTCAACATTTATATTGAACCCCTGGTGGCCAAGGTTAGACAAGATCCGAGGATGCTGGGGTTCGGAGTTATGGGAGAAGAGGATCGAATTTCCCTATATGCTGATGATGTTATGTTTTTTATACAACAGTCAGAAAACACACTACCTCGGGTGATGGAGATTGTTAATGCTTATAGTGAGGTCTCAGGCCTGGAAGTTAACTGGGCGAAAACCTGTCTTTTACCGTTGGATGAATTATCTACCGAAACTAGAGTCCATGGCTTGAATTTCTCTGAGTCTTTGAAGTACTTGGGGATTACGGTGACTACCAAAGTTCAAGATTATATACAGTTTAATTTGATACCGGTATTGTCAAAAATCAGATCAAAAATTAAGGTATGGCAGAAAATTCCGCTTTCTAGAGCAGATAGGATCTCTTTAATTAAAATGGTGGTACTTCCCCAGGTGCTTTATGTTCTCCGAAATTCTCTCATTTGGATTGAGGATAAATTTTTCAAGGTAATAGAAAGAATGATTAATGATTTATTATGGGGGAGAAAACGCGTGAGATTGAAGGTGGACTATTTCTCCATGCCGTACGAGCAGGGAGGCCTAAATCTTCCATATTTTAAGGGATATTTTGTTACCTCACAGTTATGTTTTTTAATGACTGGAGAAATAGTCCCCTATGCATCAAATTAGTAAGAGACGCAGGCTTTTCAGATTTTTTTACATTATTGGAGTCTAGCTATTTATCTAAGAATGCACGAGAATATGTTCCTTTCTCTAGTTTGTTTATAAGAGCCTGGAAGATGATTAGGAAATGGTGTAAAGTTACAGCATCATTGATCTGTACTCCAATAATAAAAGGTTTCACAATCTTTTGAATCTGGAGGCTAGCCATTACTGGAGGACAAAAAATATTCATTATCTCAGTCAAGTGGTAAAAAATGGGCAAATCTTGTCTCTTCTGGAGCTTACTCAAAAGGAAAATTTGGGTGAGGTAGCATGGTACCCATACTTTCAGTTACGTTTTGCACTTTCTTCTATTTCAGATAAACACTTTTTTAACATAGAAGCTCCACCTTTTTTTCATAAGTTACTACAAGAAAGAGGAACACATGTGAAAATTAAAATCTCACATTGCTATAAACACTTAATTAGATTTTTTTTTTCTGAGCGTTATTCTCCAGGACAAAAAGCCTGGAACACTACACTGGAAAACTTTGCTCCACCGGTATGGGAAAATATTTTGAAGAATATGACTTATCTTTAACATAATTTTAACCACACTGTAGTGCAGTTTAATATTATTCACAAGATATACATAACACCACTGTGGCTACAGAAGAGAGGTTTTAGGTCTTGTGACTGCCCTAGTGCCGATCATTTACACATGTTCTGGGATAGTCCTCCAGTGAAGGAGTACTGGCATTTGGTCCAAACAACCTTAATACAAAAACTCCAGATTCAGATTTCTTTTGTGCCTGGAGTATGGATCTTGGGTGATTTTTCTGAGGTATCATGGTGGCATCAGGCTGGTTGAGGAGGCATCATGGTTTGTGGCTGGTGTAGGAAGCATCACGGTTTGTGGCGGATGGAGGGGGCATCATGGCTCGGGGCTGGTGGAAGGAGCATTATGGTTTCAGGCTGTTGGAGGGGGCATCATGGTTTGTGGCTGGTGTAGGAAGCATCATGTTTTGTGGCGGATGGAGGGGGCATCATGGCTTGGGGCTGGTGGAAGGAGCATTATGGTTTCAGGCTGTTGGAGGGGGCATCATGGTTTGTGGCTGGTGTAGGAAGCATCATGTTTTGTGGCTGATGGAGGGGGCATCATGGCTTGGGGCTGGTGGAAGGAGCATTATGGTTTCAGGCTGTTGGAGGGGGCATCATGGTTTGTGGCTGGTGTAGGAAGCATCATGTTTTGTGGCTGATGGAGGGGGCATCATGGTTTGGGGCTGGTGAAGGGAGCATTTTGGTTTGAGGCTGGTGAAGAGTGTATTATGGTTTTGGGCTAGTGGAGGGGGGCATCATGGGGCTGCTTTGTTGTCTCAAGGCCTGGATATCTTGCAATCATTGAGGGAACAATGAACTTTAGGGAGGATCATACCATTACAGGAGCATGTAAGGACAGCAGTCCATGTCCAAAAACTGTAGAGATGTTACGTTATGAAAAAGATCCCGTGCTCACAAGTAAATCAACTGAAGAATGGTGTAAAAACAGATTTGTGTTTTCGAATGGCTCAGTTATAATCCTGACGTTAGCCCTATGAAGATGCCCTGAAGTGGATTGTGCACGCAAGGCATCACAGAAATAGTGAGTAACTAAAACACAGAGGAATGGTATAAAATTCCTCCTCAACATTGTGCAAGTCATGTTTGCAGCTACAACAAATGCTTGGTAGAGGTGATTACTGCTGACGACGATCTACTCTTATTAAATGTAAGTGTTCAATTATTTCCCCCCCTGCATTGTGGATATTTCAGACCATATTTTATTACTAATCAATGCAGAAATCCAGGTCATTTCATGGGGTTCACTTACTTTTTCTTGCAACTGTATATAATGTTCATCAATATATGAGCTTTTTTGCCAAGATATTACATTTACACCGTCTGTACTTAGGGGACATGTTTAACTGAGACAAATGATGAGATACTCAAGAGATTGACCTAGACTATCCCCAACAGGAATCTCATGTCTGGAAATAGGGTATATTATAGCAGTGCATTGGCAGTATGCAACGATACCGGAGGTAGGTGACTGTCTGTCGTATGGTTCACAGCTATGTCTTTTTTATTATCATACCTACTTTCCCTAACAAAAGAGAGTTCTGCCTTTGGTGTTTCAGTGGCACTTCTGAGGGAGGTACTTTGGTTTTTTGTGTTGATTATTATTTTACTCAATTGGCATTTAGCCCAGATCATGAATTCTCTTAAGAGTACTGTCCATGTGCAAGATATTTCACCAGATCTGATGTTTCTCTGATGTCATTTGTGTGGCAGGATGAAGGTTGATGTCCGGCATTTTAAGAATCTAGTACTGAGAGATCGATGATAAACCAGACCACTGTGACCAACTTTATCATCCTTGGCTTCTCAGCCTTCACAGATGTCCGTCTTCCTATTTTTTTCCTCCTACTCTTCGTATACTTGGCCACCCTGACTGGTAATGGAGCAGTTGTCTACATTGTGCGTTCAGATCCTGCTCTGCACTCTCCCATGTACTTCTTCTTGTGTAACTTGTCAGTCTTGGAGATAGTCTACTCCTCAGTCACCATGCCAAAAATTCTTACAAATCTCCTATCGAAGGACAAGAAAATCTCATTTTATGGTTGTGCCATTCAGATGTTTTTCTTCTTAGCACTGGGAACCACTGAATGTCTTCTTCTGGCCGTCATGGCCTTTGACCGGTTCACCGCCATATGTAGACCTCTTTATTATAGTTTGGTCATAAGTGCCCAGAACTGTTGCCGTCTTTCGGCATTTTCCTGGTTGTCTGGAGCTCTACTTTCCATGGGGCAGACCTTGTTTATCTTCAGCCTGCCCTTTTGTGGGCCAAATGTTATTGACCACTTTTTTTGTGACATACCTCCAGTGCTGAAGCTAGCATGCTCAAGAACATACTTGAATGAGATTGCCATCTTCAGCGTATGTGTGGTTATACTTCTGATGCCCTTCCTTCTCATTCTAGGATCCTACACTCAAATCATCTCAACCCTACTGAAAATGACCTCTGTAGACAACCGTGGCAAAGCGTATTCCACTTGTATATCTCACCTGACGTCCGTCACTCTTTTCTACGGCACAGCTTCTTTTATGTACTTTCGGCCTCGATCCTCGTATTCTCTGGAGACTGACCGTTTCTTATCTCTCTTCTACAGTGTGGTGACTCCTATGTTAAACCCTCTTATCTACTCGTTAAGGAACCAAGAAGTAAAGCTTTCCTTTCTTAGGATTCTGAGACGTCTTCACATTTTATGTAACAAGTAAAACCTTATTAGCATCATTAAACATAGTTGACATCCCCAGCATTTGTGGCAGAACTCCTCCAACCCAAAATATTAAAGCACAGAGACAAACTATAATGTTTGCCTTGACTCATATCTTGAACCCTCAAGATTTATTTGCCAGTCATTTGATTCTTCTTGAGTAGACTTAAAACGAGGTTGGAGAAGCAGTCTGTTGCATAGCAGATATGCCACGGCCCAGGAGGAGCCAGAGTGGAGGATGAGGGTAATAGTGGCTCTGGCCTCAACAATTTATCACAGTGGCTATCCTCTCACTGTTAGGCCTCTTGCACACGACCGTATGGCTTCAGTGTTTTGCGGTCCGTTTATAACGGATCCGTGGTTCCGTTTTTAGTTTCCGTTGTGTTTCCATTTTGGTTCCATTTTTCCGTTCCGTTTTCCGTATGGCATATACAGTATACAGTAATTCCATAATTAAAATTGGGCTGGGCTTAAAATTTTCAATAGATTATTTAGCAAAAACGGAACGATATTGAAGACATACGGATGCCTTTCCGTATGCTTTCCATTTCTTTTGTGGACCCATTGACTTGAATGGAGCCACTGAACGTGATTTGCGGACAAGAATAGGACATGTTCTATATTTAAATGGAACGGAAAAACGGAAACGGAAGGCATACGGAGACACTTCAGTATTTTTTGCACACCCATTAAAGTGAATGGTTCAGTATACTGTCAGTATACTGAACTGAAAAAACTGCCAGGATACGGTCCACAAAATACTGTCGTGTGCAAGAGGCCTTATTCACACGTCCGTAGTGTGTTGCGGATCCGCAACACACCTTGCCACCAGCCCTATAGAGATATCTATACTTGTCCGCAATTGCGGGCAAGAATAGGACATGCTCTATATTATTGCGGAGCCGCCGTCCGAAAGATCGGCGGCGCGCTCCGCAAATGCCGATCTTCCAGACGTCTTCCAGTGTGTGCTCTCCGCATCCATCACGTCCCCATTCAAAATGAATGGGTCCGCACCTGTTCCGCAAATTTGCAGAACGGGTGCGGACGAACATTGCGGACGTGTGATTAGGGCCTTACTCTCTGGAGCTAAGACAGTGATAGGAGGGTTCACACTTTCTTGACTTGGGGCCCTGCCTGATGGCAGTTGGAGTGCCTGTGATGTTAGGTGGTTGGATGGGTGCGAGGCAGGGTGTTAAGAGGAGTGCAATTGCTAGCATATGGTAGAGAAGTCAAAAAACCAGGCTAGAGGTAGAATAAATGTCTCTCTTTACTCACGTGCATAATGGGTGTTGTAGTATATCCAATTAGAGCAGCCACAGTTCCAACTGTACAAAGTGCAATTCTCTCCCCGATATGGATTTATGTAAGGATGGGAATTATGGCCCTCTTTCCTCTCTATTTCCTCTCTATTTTGCTAAAATCTCTTTAGACAAAAGCTATGTTCAACCAAGTCATGTCCAGGTGTGAAGGGTGTCTTAACAGTGTCCTTCACAGCAGCAAAGTCTGAGTAGCTGAAGTAGCAGGTTCTAGCTTGACCATGCAGGTTCTATCTTTCCAACTCTCTCCTTTGTCTTTCTCTCTCTCTAACCTTCTATTAAAGATGAACCAGGAATATTAATATAATACTATGTACAAAGATAAAAAAACATTTTCAGAAATACACACCCCTCTAATGAACACAAACTGTGCTTGGGTTGGTGCTTGGTCCCATCTGTGGGGGTATGATGTATATACTCAGAGACACAGGTACTAGCTGGCTCCCTTTATAAGTTCAGGGCACATTGCAGCTCAGATAGTGTTAGAGCCAAAACAATAGCTACTTTATTGAATGTTGCAGAACAGATTATCTCAAGCAGCTCAGGTCACAGTTGAGTCTATTCCTCGGGTGCAATGCTTAAATGTTGAAAACCACTAAGGATGGTGTGCAACTTGGAATTTTTTTTGAATAAGGGTGGATTCCTTTTACATATAATGGACTAGGGTGGACTGGATATGGTTTAGTGTAGGTTTAGTGGTAGGGCCTCGGGCTACTTGAGAGACCTTGCCGTGGTGTCCGAGCTTAAGACATGTCCTCCTAGTAGGATATGTCGAACTAACCTCTCAATTTTATCAGTGTGAGGGTTTAGTATTGCCGCAGAGTGCACCTGCCTTTGCTATGGTTATGGACTGGATATGGCCAACTTCACACAATCAGAACAAAACGTAGAAAAAAGGCCACTCATCTCACCCTCTGGCATTCTTTCAGATGTCTCCAACAGATCAGGGAGAATTCCTCTTCTTCCTACCCCAGATCAAGGGCAATCCTGAGCCAGTGGCCCGGGTGCTCAAATAGCTGGAGCATGGGTTATCTCCAGTGGTCACAGTTGTAAATGAAGTATCCCCAGCTGCAGGACATGAGCACTTCCTGGGGCCCAGAAGTGACAGCTGACGCCAGGGAAAGGAGGATATCCGGATCCACTGGTGATGGCAAACAGGCCTCAGGGTAAAGCCAAGCCAGAAACTCCTCTTGGTACCGCAGTTGTTCTCCCAGAGGCAGCTTCTATGGTAACACAGGAGACTCCAGTGGCCCATTGCTGATGTTTACCACTGGGCTGTTGGTGACCACATTGATAACAAGTGCAGCAGCGGCCAATTATGGTTCTGGCCATCCAGGGATCAAAAGCTTCGGCTTTTGCTGTGGCAGATTCTCATAGTAGAGAGCCCCATGGGCAGACTCTGGTGGGCCTTGTGGGGCAAAGGGCCCCTCCTGCTCTTCAAGTTAGACCTCTACTGTCCTATCTGTTACCAGAGGCTGGATCAAGAATGTCATCCTGGCCACAACCCGACGCCATGGCCCCTCTGGCAAGAATGTCATCCTGGCCACAACCCGACCCCATGGCCCCTCTGGCAAGAATGTCATCCTGGCCACAACCCGACCCCATGGCCCCTCTGGCAGGGTATACTCAACTTGCTTGCCTTCGTAGAGGCTGTGGTGAGATAATGGTAAATAGCTCATCTCAACTGAGTGCTGAATGACCTTAGTCTCCTCAGATATCTCTTTATCCAGTCTAAATCCAGTCTAGCTTAGGATCTGTACTTGTTTCACCCACTCCTCTAGGATGGACTTAAACTGTAGTGGGTCTTCCGAGAGAGCCAGCATAGAGACTGGAACTTGTAGGCTGCAGCCTAACAAGTTAGCCACGTGGGTCCATGGTTTTTCTTCGAAAGGCAACAGAGCAGGACCGTTGCACTGGTCGGTACATGTCGCCAGGTCGATGGGGGTGACAAAGCTGACTTTTCTAGTCCAATGACAGATATGCTTTTTTCCCCCTTAGAATGTGAAACCTTCTAGATCATCTAGGTTACCTGTCCCCCAGGCCAGAAGATGGTGTTGTCATTGATAGAGAGCTTTGGATCAACATAATGATTAAAGTTTGCTACTTTCAAAAATTCGAGTTTGTTGTCCCCATATGCCAATTCCACACTTTAAAGTCTCTTATTGTTCTACGTTGAGGTCTCTGTAAATGTCTCTGTTCATGTTGTGTGACAACGTAAGCAATAAAGTAACTGGTAAGGAATCCATTGATATATTTTTGGGTTGATGAATAGAAGTCTGGCATCTACAAAGTCAAGTAAGATTCTGCTAAATTTACTGATCATACTATAAGAAAATAATCTAAGCTAAATGTCCATCTTGAGGTGTTATCCTGGCATGGTACTCCATGTGTAGGGTCATAGATACCTGTCTATGGATGAGGGAGGTACATATATCAATACGGACATATGGAAGTATCGTTAAAGCTTAATCTCTATGGCTTCCCTTCCCCCTTGTAGAAGTGAAGCAAAGTGAACTCACCCAGTCCTAGGCCTCATACACACAGTAGGACCATGTGCATGATTCTTGTATGGTGGCATAGGGAAGTACAGTATTACCATGTAGACTGTTATCGGCACTGTATTACTGCCGCACACTAGGCCCTTTAGAGGGTTCACATATTTTTTTTTCTCTTTTAATGCAATAAATTGACGTTGATATTCGCTAGATTTGGCTCTTTAACTACACTAAGGTTAAAATGAAAAAATATTTGAAGAACATTTTACCTGCCACGGTTGTATGTCATTTCTATTGGCACAAAATCTTCCTTGGATAGGTGTACAGAGCAATAAGTTGTGGAGAGCATAAGCGATGACGTAAACACTGTATGCCATACATCTGCCACCCCTTCATTGCCGAATCATTTGCTCCTTCCATGACCATCAGCATTGGGTTTCTGTCTTTCGCTGGTACATTTGTTTCAGATTCATGGTTTCTACTAGTGTTTTTGACACTTACCAGTTGTTCAGCCCAACTGTATGTCCTGGGGGTATCTGGATATTATTGTTAGGACTTAGGAAAGGCGACTGCTACAGGTGAAGTCCAGTAAATATATATATATATATATTATTCTTTACCGTCTTCTATATATTTAGTCTCCATTTAGCGTAAACATGATTATACTTTCAAATCTATTAATAAATATTTTAGAATTCATAAAAATTTCAATTTCAAATGATTGTCACATAACATGGATAATTGATAATTAAAATGAATAAGTAAAATTTCAAGATTTATTTCATTTAATATGCTTAAAGGGATTTTCTGAGATTTTTGAACTGATATCCTCTGGATAGGTCGTCAGTGTCTGATCTGTAAGGGTCTGACACCCGGGACCCCCACCCATCAGCTGCCAGAGAAGGCAGCAGTGCTCACTGTAGCGTCCCGGCCTTTTTACAACTTTTCCTAGGCCAGTGATGGCAAATTCATACGTAACGTGGCCTAGACGCGGCTCAGCCCCATAAAGTGAATGGAGTGGAGCTGCAATACCAAGCACAGCCACTGTACGGCGCTGTGCTTGGAAAGCTGAAAAAAGGCCACGGCGCTACCACGGGCACTGCTGCCTTCTCAAACAGCTGATTGGTGGGAGTCCAGGGCTTCAGACCCCAACCGATCAGATACTGATGACCTATCCAGAGGATTGTTCGGTCATCAGTTCAAAAATCTCAGAAAAAGATTAGAAATGCTAGTTTTTAAATAGTTTGAATTATTAATACTACTGTATAACAAACTTAACGACACTCAATAAATGTAAAATATTTTAATTTGCATTCGGGACCATTAGTCAATAAGTAATTAAAATCTGAACAATGTTATATTGTAATAAAATATTTAATTAGGTTTAAATGGTAAATTTCTAATTTAATGTACTAATATGAATAAATATATAAAACATTCTGTTGTAAAAATAATTATGTAAAAATTTATAAATTATGCTAAGTCCCAAATTAACTTTTTGTTTACCACTTTCAAATGTTTATTTCAGTATGATCTATGGTTGTGTTATTTTACGTTAATTATAATTTTGATAAAACATTCTTTTTATTCACAAGATCCCTGATTTATTTTCTTTTAGCTGATTTTTCATCCCCGATTTAAGAGGAAACAAACACAGCAGTAGGTTCTAGAAAAGTTAAGATTCGATGCCATCTTTTCAGCGTGAAAAATGCAAATAGACATTTTCTCATGCCAGACCACACGGTATTATACACCTATAACCAAACACACTGCTGGGAGCCATCTGGGGCAATCTAAAGGTGATCTGTCTATAAAGCAGAAGTGATATTCATAATTAATATATAGTTTTTAAAAATATTTTTGGAATATTTTACAAAATTTAAATTATATTTTTTATAAGTGTCCACACTGATTGTTAAGAAAACATAAAAATGTGTTATCTTCTAACACAGTGCAAATATATTTTTTACTTTACTTTTTTACTTTAGCATTGATTGTTTTAGCACTTCTTAACATTTTTACGTTAATCCATTCTTCATTCATTATGTTTTCTATTTTTATAGAATTTATTACTAATTTCTTATGTGTACGTAAAGGAAAAGATATTAAACTAAAAGCCATAACATTGGCATACGTATAGTTTTTGACTAGCAATACCAAAGAATGGATTAAAAAAATGATTTAAAAAATAGACTTGGCCATTAAATGTCCCTTTGTGACCATCGATGGTTTCATGAGTATAATAAAACATTTTGGGTCAAACTCACAAACTTGACAATGATATAGGAATAGTCTCTATGGCTGCAATGAAGGTCAACCAGACATTACAGAAGGTCAACAACCTCACGATAATGAAGGAGTCCTATAAGTTCCTGTCAAAAGATGCAATAACAAACCTTAAAAAAGTCAAGAAGGCCAAGTGTCCTAAGGTGCAATAGAAAATGAAAAATGAATCTCCTCTACAGTCCAGGAGGATTTGCCTCCCTATGTTATGATAATCACATAGTAGACATAGAGGGGAACTAATTGGACATGCCAGGACAACAAGCCCCTAAACAGAAGTGAAGTGGCAAGAACCAAGACCATGGCCAAAAGTCACCAGGTTTGGCCAAGACACAGGAGATGCATAGAAAGTATAGAATTTAAATTCTGCCATGGAATCCGAGGAGCGTCGAGTAGCAGAGGACGCACAGTATGAAGGACAGAAGGCTATGAATTTTGGCTGTCAAAAACTTGCTAAGTATACAAAGAACCATCATAGGGGTGAGAGAAGATGATGGAAGAGGAGGCTAGCGTCTTATCCGAGAGTTCCTTATAGGGGAGGAACTCAATCATCTTAGGAAGACATTTGATAAAAAAACAACACAGATTAAAACATTGGAGAAATCCACTGTAGGTAATCAGAATTACCGTTTTAGACGCCAGTCTTAATATTACCTATGGCTGCCTGTGGATCTGCCGAACTTTTGAAGAGGCCCCAGCTGTCTTACATTTAAACAATTTTCTACGCCTAAACTATTTTTAGACCTGGCGTAAGCAGGGAAAAAGTTGCAGATGGCGACGCAAAGAAGAAGTATTTAATTTCTTGTACATAGGAGCAGTATTATAGTAGTTATATTCTTGTACATAGGAGCAGTTTTATAGTAGTTATATTCTTGTACATAGGAGCAGTATTATAGTAGATATATTCTTGTACATAGAGCAGTATTATAGTAGTTATATTCTCGTACATAGGAGCAGTATTATAGTAGTTATATTCCTGTACATAGGAGCAGTATTATAGTAGTTATATTCTTGTACATAGGGGCAGTATTATAGTAGTTATATTCCTGTACATAGGAGCAGTATTATAGTAGTTATATTCTTGTACATAGGGGCAGTATTATAGTAGTTATATTCTTGTACATAGGAGCAGTATTATAGTAGTTATATTCTTGTACATAGGAGCAGTATTATAGTAGTTATATTCTTGTACATAGGAGGCAGTATTATAGTAGGAATATTCTTGTACATAGGAGCAGTATTATAGTAGTTATATTCTTGTACATAGGAGGCAGTATTATAGTAGTTATATTCTTGTACATAGGAGCAGCATTATAGTAGTTATATTTGTGTACATAGGAGAAGTATTATAGTGTTATATTCTTGTACATAGCAGCAGTATTATAGTAGTTATATTCTTGTACATAGGAGCAGTATTATAGTAGTTATATTCTTGTACATAGGAGGCAGTATTATAGTAGATATATTCTTGTACATAGGAGCAGTATTATAGTAGTTATATTCTTGTACATAGGAGCAGTATTATACTAGTTATATTCTTGTACATAGGGGGCAGTATTATAGTAGTTATATTCTTGTACATAGGAGGCAGTATTATAGTAGTTATATTCCTGTACATAGGAGTTAGTATTATAGTAGTTATATTCTTGTACATAGGAGGCAGTATTATAGTAGTTATATTCTTATACATAGGAGCAGTATTATAGTAGTTATATTCTTGTACATAGGAGGCAGTATTATAGTAGTTATATTCTTGTACATAGGAGCAGTATTATAGTAGTTATATTCTGGTACATAGGAGGCAGTATTTTAGTAGTTATATTCTTGTACATAGGAGCAGTATTATAGTAGTTATATTCTGGTACATAGGAGGCAGTATTATAGTATATGTTTGCACATAGGAGGCAGTATTGTAGTAGTTATATTCTTGCAGTATTATATATATCTATATATACTTTATATCTATCTATCTATCTATCTATCTATCTATCTATCTAGATCCCAGAGAAGAGGCAGCACTCCTGAGTTAAATGGTGATGACCCAATTTATTCCAAGGCAACGTTTCAGCCTACTCCATGAGGCCTTTGTCAAGCCTCATGGAGTAGGCTGAAACGTTGCCTTGGAATAAATTGGGTCATCATCATTTAACTCAGGAGTGCTGCCTCTTCTCTGGGATCTATATATGTGTGAAGGATTGTCCATCCTTCTGAGGATTTTGCACCCGCCAAGCCCTTTGGACGTGCTGCTGCCTATCTCCGGATTTATATCTATATATATCTATATATATATATATATTATAGTTGCCCACATGGGCAGTAATATATTAGTTAAACACATTTATATAGTAATACTTACACTTTGTGAAATATTGGGATGTGTAGAGTTACAGAATTTTATTTGGTTTCTGTACGTCAGGGACACTGTGGTCTATGGGGAGCCTGTTCCTTGCATTATGTGTGATGGTACTGTACATATAAGGAAGCTCTACAAGCTTATTGAGGGTCTGTTGTGAATGGGGCTTACAGGTAAGATGCTGAACACCCTACTATTGCATTACCTCATATAATATCCTACCTGACAAGTCTATAAGGTTGTGTGCTGATGACAAGACCACAGACAGGGTCGAAATCTTGTCCTGCAGGGTCTATGAAGAGCACTGATTCCATACTTATAGCCTGACACATAAATAAGCAGAGGAAATATGATATATTGGTAATTGTTGTACATTAATGCAAAATGACATTAGAAACATTTATTAACCCCTTGCCAACCGTTCTTTGACTGTATAGGTCCAGGTGGTTGTCACTTATATCTGCATGGACTTTTTAAATTTTCTGTGCAGAGACCGCAGTTGCGTACTTATTGTGCAGCTGCAGGAACGGGAAGCCCAGGGTCTGTGACAGCAGAGTTTCCCATAGAGAAGACAAGGATGGTTTTTCACCTTCCATGCATTCCTGATCACACTGTACACTGTGCTGAACGTGCTATGTTGCTTTCTCCTCTAGTGGTCATGTTATTGCCGGGGCCCTGGAGTCTACATGAGCTGCTGGGTCTTAGCAGATCCCAAATTTGCTCTGCAGAGAGGTTTCACAGCCCTGTACAACTTCTCTGAGGGCTGTGTTCCTCCCTGTAACTGGGTCTACTATGTCTGCCCCAGTTACAGGAGAAATCATCAATTAAAAAAAACGTAATGTTAAATGTTAAAGGTCTTGTGTGACCTTACACAATGAGTAAAATAAAATAAAAAACATAAAAAAAAAAAAAAAAACACCACATCCTGCCCTGCAGTTTGTAGCCCCTTCTCTGGCAACCATAACCCATACATTCCATTCCAGACACATGTACAAAATAAAGGGTCCTAGTCAGGAAAGGGTTTGAACTGGTGAAAGTGTCACTAACCTTTCAACAAACTTTGCATTAATCAATAGTGCAGTGTGTAAATATGAGGAATTTATATAACATTGTATGTATTTTTAGCAGTTTTCCTCAGTGCATAGTGAATGTATAGTTTGCAGTTCTCTCAGAGATGGTGGGTGGAGAATAGCTGCCATACATCGTACACACAGAAAGTAGAGGAGATTCTGCTTCATAACCTTCTCTAATGCACTCAGAAGCCGTCCCGGGATGATGGAGGACATTACAGAGAGGTATTGACCTGTATGGTTGTGAATAAACCATGTAGGAAGTTTATATCTCAGTATAGCTCCAGCAGTCTGCGTGTCTGTATGTGCTCCTGTTCACTCCTCCCCCTTCCCCTCTCCATAGACTTGCATTGACATATGTAATATGAGCCTCCTTTGGAGCTGATCTGTCTTGAACAGGATTAAGGTATTTTTGACAGTGAATAGCAATTAGCAAGGGTGGGGAGGTAAACAGCTGGTAACATGAGAATTAGACATTTCTAATTGACAAGACATATTACAAAGTTTCTTGTGGTCACCTGTACTGTTGATTTATGCAAACTTGGGTGAAAAGTGAGTCACCATTTAAGCAAAAATTGCAAAGGATATATTCCAACCAAAATTAGCAAATGTTCTTAAGTTTTGAAAAAGAGGAAAAGGGCCTGCCTCAGACTGGTCTTAAAATTTCTTGAACAAGTGCAGCATTTTTGCCATATATTAATGGAGCATGTACTCCAGTCATCCATTGGTAAAGGGATATTTAAGATGAACTGAGGAAGAAAAGCCTATGGGGAGGGGGGGGAATTACAGTAGTTGTCGAGTTTAGCGTAAAACGATGCAAGGGGAAAAGTCTCAAAGGACAACTTCAATGTATTGTAATAGAAGCTTCCAACAAGATGTGCTTTCACGAAGAAGAACATTCCAGAGTTGAGGTGCAGCACAAGAGAAGTCTTGGGAACATCAGTGGGATATTTTGTTGCAGTAGGATGAGCAGGCCACAGGTTCCCTACCTAAACTAATTTTAAAGCTATGACATGGTGACAAATCTACCCTCTAATATGTCCACTTTATCACCTCAGCATGGTCCACATCCAACATGGTAGGTCTATAAATGTGAAAAATGAATCCCAGGTTATGGAATTTACCCTTAGTGGGATTGCCTATGTCTCCCATTGGAAGTCGCTCGTTTTCACAGTCTTTCTGACCATCTTTGTCATGACTATCCTAGGAAACAGTCTCATTGTTTTGGTGGTTAGACTGAATATTTCTCTTCATACCCCCATGTATTTTTTCCTATCGAACCTATCCTTTGTGGAACTTTGCTATACATCCATTACAATACCAAACATCTTGTCTGGGATCATAAGGGGAAGTGGTAGCATATCCTTCTCAGGTTGCATTGTCCAAGTTTATCTGATTACTTTATGTGCCACCGCTGAATGCATCCTTCTAGTCGTCATGGCTTTTGACCGCTACGTGGCAATCTGTCGACCTTTACGCTATACAGTAATAATAAATAGGATGGTGTGTGCATATTTTGCCATATTTGCCTGGTTGAGTGGGGTCCTGAACTCAACCATCAATACGGTAGTCACCTCTAATCTAAATTTTTGTGGATCTAAATTTATAGACCGTCTCTACTGTGAAGTACAACCTATTGTACGTCTCTCCTGCTCCGATACCCACCTCAGCGATATTCTTGCCACACTTTCGGCAGCCGTATTTGGAGTCAGTTGTCTCCTCTTCATCCTCATGTCCTATTTCTTTATCTTACTGACCATTCTGAAGATGCCAAGTAGAAGCAGCAGACATAAAACCTTCTCCACCTGCACCTCACACATCACTGTTGTCGTCCTCTACTTCGGGGCACTCATTTTCATGTACCTTTTGCCCAGTGATAGTTCTTCTCAACGGCTGGACATGGCTGTTTCCATGATCTACTCTACGGTGACTCCTATGCTGAACCCTATCATTTACAGTCTGAGGAACCATCAGGTTATAGGAGCTCTGAATAACATGATGAGATGCAATTCTTCACTAAAGCCATCCCGTGTACGAAGGGTTTAGTATCTAATTTCTTCTTCAGACTGGCCACCGATAATTTTTACAGACATTTTTGGCCAAAAATTTACCAAGTGCTCTATAGAAAAACAAATTAAGCAAGTTGTGCACTGAAAATCCAATTTTTATTAGATTTGATGATAGTTTTTGTAATTAGATTTTATTTAATTTTTTATCTCATGTCAGATAATACAAAAAAGTAATTGGACTGTTTGTCGAGCTTTAATTTCTTTTTTTCTAACTTTATTTATTCATTTCAAAATGCATTATAAGAATCAAAAACAATTCAATTTTTCAATAAATATTTTTATCAGCCTGAGACTCTACCCACCCACAACCCATAAGGAGAGAGAGGAAGAGGGGAAAAAAAACATATACCATTATTCCATTGGTTCCATATTTGTTCAAAACCTTCATTCCTTCCCGTATTATCACAACTTATTCTTACCATTCTTATCATATTGTTCACCAAATTTTTCCATTCAGACACCAAGGGTTGATCTTTATTATTCCATTTTTCAGAATAAGCGGTCTTGCCTGAAACAGAAACTTACAGAGGGCCTGTTTTGCCACTTTCCGAAGTTTCAGATGCGTTGTTCCTCCAAACATACAACAAGCTATCGGATCATCGTATATCTGTACTCAATAATATGTGCTATTTCAGACCAATATCTAAATCATTTGGGGCATCTCCAAACTAGGTGTATAAGGCCGGCCTGTTCTTCCCCACATCTAGGACATTCATATGTTGTTCTTAAACCCATTTTGTTAAATACTAAAGGTGTGTGATGTAACCTATGAGTAAGGAAAAACTGAGACCCCATGTGAGGCCCTAGTAGTCACTAAGGGACGATTCCTCAAAATATCTTCCCATTTCTCATCCGAGAGATCATTAATATCTTTCTTCCACTTTTCTTTTGCTGATATTTTTCTCTCTATTTGTATTCATTTCATTAACATCCTATATCTCCTTGAAATATTGCCTTTGGCCTTCATCTGCTGATGAGCTAATTGCATCCCTTATTTGTAAATGTTTAAAGTAGTCTTTTCTTAAATTTCCAAATTCCTTGATCAAACTCCCCAAATCTTTCGAATTCATCTCCCTCCAAAATGTGACAAAACAGCCTAACACCTCTGATCTCCCGGTTTACATAATGCTTAATTTTCTGAATCTCCCACAAATTAATATTATTCCATTTTGGAGTGCATTTTAAATATCCTTTTATACCCATCATTTTTTTTATTTCTCTCCAAGTGTGGTCCATTAAATTCAATGTTTGATTATCAGTGCTTATTTTCCCCAACATGCCTGTCTCGAGGCCTCCAACAAACTAAATTGATAGCTCTGAGGGCCCTTATTCAATATCTTCCCTCTCAAGAGAGGGCTTTCTTCACCCTTTTTTATATGTTAAAAGTGTGCTACCAAGAATATAGTATACCAATCTGGGAGAGAGAGACCCCCTACTTTAGTAGGAAGTTTAAGCTTTTCTTTCTTTATCCTAGGTATTCCTCTGTTCCAAATAAAGTCCCTCATTAAACCATCCACTGTCTAAAATACTTTATTTGGGATCCATATTGGGGCATTTTGCATAACATACAATATCTTGGGGAGAAAGACCATCCTTATTAAATTAATTCGTCCCATCATTGATAGTGATAATCTTTTCCAAATTTGAATTTCCATTCTTAAGAAGTTTAACAGTGGGACTACATTTACTTCTAAGTAATCCCCCAAGTTTCTTGATATATTTATCCCCAAGTATTTAAAACCCCCTCCTTTGTCAATTATATTTACCTCTAAATTCATACTCAGGTCTCCATTTTGGAAGAGCTTCATTAGTACCGGAGGACCGGGAAGCAGTGGAGGATCTGTACTCACCGCTTCCTGGTCCTCTGCTTGGCTGTCTGCTGTGCAGGGCTGCGCACCATGTGACCTCACGCTGTCCGCAGCCTTCACAGCTGACAGCCGAAGACCAGGAAGAAGAGAGAGCGCTGGTGGTGAGGAGCGGCGGTGTCCAGGAGCAGGAGAGGTAAGTTGTAGGTGCAAACATCCCCTGAAGACGCCGGCAACAGCGAAACATGTATTCTGTATAAATTTATTATTATTTGTAATATAATATTTTTATTAATAACAGCAGTAACAATGTATTTCGCAAAATTTACAAAGTATACAATAAACATGGTATAAACAATAAAAAAAAATACCATAAAAATGGTAATAATAATAAAAATACTGATGATAATAATTGCAGTGGCCGGGTTCGGGGTGGCCCCAACAGTATGTTGGGTCCCCCGGACACTGTTGAGGTGTCACCACGTGTTGCTGCTCTCCAGAGGGGGTGGTAAAGCGTGATGTAGCCCAATGGGAAATAAGTCTAGAGCAACAAGGTCTCCAGTAAACCAGTGTGCTTCTTTATTGGAGGAATTCAGGTGCTAAACAATACAGGCGAGGTATTGGGATGGCTTCTCCAGTCTCCTCCTTGGCAGAAGAAGGGTTTGATGCTGAGGAAAGGCCTGAGCTAGCTGTCCCTCTCAGAAGGCTGGTGATCCAGGATCTGTGGCAGAGTATCCCCGTCTCCGTGTCTTCTTCTGGTCACTCAATAGTTTGGCAGAGTCTCCTCTTCTAAGCACTGTTCCCTAACTGCAGAACATTAGGGGCTCTGACTGCTCTCCTTATATACAGTTTTTGGCTGAACTAGAACCTTCTAGTGGGAGGGTGGAGTGGAGAAACTCAGTACAAACAAATACAATGTTACAACTCCCGTCCTTCCTAGACTTGCATTAGACCTTAAATAATACTCAGAAGCAATGACACAGCAGTATTTCCAGACAAAAACAAGTCGTCAGACATAATAACAGAGCTACACCAGACATTCAAAAGGTCACTCTGTTTGGTTTTGGTGGCAAACACATCTGGCTTTTTCCCTCCAAACATGCTCCTTTATAAAACCTTTATTACCAGCTTCTCATTATTAGCTAGAAAGTGCCAAAAGTCTCTCAGTGTTTATTAACCCTTTCCACAGTTTTGTGAAAACACAGTACAAATAAACCGGGTATATATCATAGCAGACATATAAAATGCAGTATTAAATAGTATGTCAGTGCAAGTTAACCCTTTAAAGTGAAATCAAGTAAGTAGTTAATGACTTTGTATAGGGCCAAATTTCCAGACATTTAAAGTACCCCTTCTCCAGGGCTCTACATAATAATAGTAATAACAATATTATTATCATTATTATTATTGTTAAACAAACTAAATTATTATTACATTATTTTATATTATTATATATTATTTTATTAAATTTATAAACTTTTTCAAACCTTCGGCAGAATCTCCGCCAGTTTTCAATGTAAGGCTAGCTGTCTTACCTTTAGACTTTAATCTATACCTAAAACAGACGTAGAAAATGATAAATGAGACGGGCCTGCCAGCCTGTCCCCTTCCCCTCGCACATCGCGCTCACTTTTTTAGAGCTGGCGTGAGCAGGGAGATTTTTAGCATCATAAATGACCCCCTTAGTATCATATTTAGTACACGCATTTACCTGCTGATGATGGTGAAGACAGAACCATTTTGTTATTAATCAGGGAATGAGATACTTTTTGTTTTCTATCTCGTTTCCTCTTCCAACCCTTATGTGGTCTTTTGATCACGGTTCACTACCTGGAGAAAACTGTAATCCTGTATGTGGCCGATTCCAGCTGCCAAAGTGTCTCCCCTCCCCCTCTCCAGAGATTATAAACTTCAGCTTCAAACTTCCCTAAAATTAACCTGTGTCCATTTCTCTCACTTTCTTGTTTTTTATATACTGACATTATTTCTGACTTTTTCAATTAGAACAATAAATTACAAAAATATAAAATATATATCAATAATACATGTGTATGTTAAAATTTATATGCAATTTACTATATCCATTGTGTGGCACTATTAATTTATGGAAAATACAATAATAAAGTGATATATTTTATTACTTTTGAATACTGATCTATTTTAGATACTTTTTGTGTACAATCATGGCCAAAAGTTTTGAGACAGACACACATTTTGGTTTTCACAATGTTAGCCGCTTCAGTGTTTTGGGATCATTTTCATCAGGTGTTTCTTTGGTGACAGAAGTACAATTATAAGCATGTCAGAAGTTTTGTAACTTTTATTGAGAAATCCATCAGATTTATGTAAAGACCCTTCTTTTTCGGGATTTCTGCAGTTCGCCCTGGCATGCTGGATATCACTTTCTGGGCCAAATCCAGAGTGACCCAATCCAACCCATTCTTGCATGGTCAGTGTTTGGAGTTCTAAGTTTTTATGTTTTTGTTTGCCCTCTTGCATTTTGAGGCTTGAGATCTGGGGAGCTTCCTGGCCATGTAACATGGCGTCGATCATGCTGGAAAACACATTGTTCACCACATTGCTCCTGGATGGTCGGGAGAAGTTGCTCCTGGATTATTGGGAGAAGTTGTTGTCCTATTCTTTATTCATGGTAGTGTTTTTAGGCAAAATTTGGAGTGAGCCTTGGATGGGAAGCAACCCCACACATACACTGATGAGCAAAAGGTTAACAATGTTTTGAACTTTCAACTTTCAGATTCCATATCTCACCATCCACTACAGCTTCGAACATGAGACCACCATCATTTTATAGACAATCATCTTGGCTATCTCGTACATAAATTGGACTTGCAGCTATTTAGCATATGATTAGTTCTGCAGATTCTTCTCATGTAACTGCATTGTTACTATTTTGCTCCTAAATACTAAATTCTGTAATTAGGGTAAAATTGCGGTCTGATACTACAGATTTTGGGGTGTTCACGTTCGTTTATACATAAGTAAATCCCTTCATCCTTGTTTCGGGGGTGAAATTGCACCCTGACCCTACTGCTATTTTACACTAACAGTTACTGTTACAGTACAGTATGTCCGACAGACAGGCCTTTCTAAGGGTGGCCAAAATGTTTCTGGAGCTGGCAGAAGTAGCAGCAGAAGAATGGGGGGTGGGGGTGGTAGCAGCAGTCACAGTGACAGGCCAGAGCTGCCAGTGTCATCCAGCGGTCGTGTGTCTTCAATATCATCTCATCTAACATCAGACACCTTGTCCTTAGCAGTATTATAGTAGTTATATTCTTGTACATAGGAGGCATTAGTATAGTAGTTATATTCTTGTACATAGGAGCAGTATTATAGTAGTTATATTCTTGTACATAGGAGGCAGTATTACAGTAGTTATATTCTTGTACATAGGAGCAGTATTATAGTAGTTATATTCTTGTACATAGGAGCAGTATTATAGTATTTATATTCTTGTACATAGGAGCAGCATTATAGTAGTTATATTCTTGTACATAGGAGCAGTATTATAGTAGTTATATTCTTGTACATAGGAAGCAGTATTATAGTAGTTATATTCTTGTACATAGAAAAAGTATTATAGT
This sequence comes from Bufotes viridis, assembly GCA_033119425.1. Taxonomy (NCBI): domain Eukaryota; kingdom Metazoa; phylum Chordata; class Amphibia; order Anura; family Bufonidae; genus Bufotes; species Bufotes viridis. Next base: position 148,067,181 of record CM065597.1, read on the forward strand.
AGTTATTTTTCTTTACATAGGAGCAGTATTATAGTAGTTATATTCTTGTACATAGGAGCAGTATTATAGTAGTTATATTCTTTGTCAATTGTCTTTTTATTGAAAGCAGTACAAATGAGCTTAATCAAGCAGAGAGACAAACGTGTACAAAAAGGCTTAATAAAACAGGATTCACAAGTGCCAATAGTGATACACAGTGGTATACTTTGTACATTTTTCTGTCACAGATTATACATATACATTCAACATTTTGTTTGAAGGCTAACAATGTTCCAAAAGGGGTAAAAAGAAGGGAAGTCCTTAAAACTGGACTATCGCGGTCAACAAGCCAATTCGGCTTGTTCAGCAGTAACATATGAAAAGCTCACAATTAGCAAGTTCTTGACACTCAGGTTTAATTCCGAGATGACGAGCTGCGGGGGGAGAGCAGTGGATGCAGTGGATCAGGATTCGCTGCTAGTGAGATGTCTGAATGGTTTGCTCGCCTGTAGGCGATCCAAGGGGCCCACCAGGGCGTAGCTAACGGCTTATGGGCCCTGGTGCAAGAGTTCAGCTTGGGCCCCCCTTCCCTAAGTGCTTTGTGTGTCTTCTTATGCGGCACATGGGTCTTTGGGCCCCCTCAGGCTCCTGGGCCCGGTAGCAACTGCTACCTCTGCACCCCCTATAGCTACGCCCCTGGGGCCCACAGTTTCTGATGCTTTTCATGAGCCCTGGCTTCCCAGCTAGCTAGTTCTTCCAGTCTGAGCAGGCTGTCTACCTTAGCTAACCAATGGGAGAGTGTTGGAGGGTCGGTGCTGAGCCACTTTTGGGGAATAAGCAGCCGGGCCGCCTGTATCAGATGTGTTGCTAGGTTACCTATATAGTAGTTATATTCTTGTACGTAGGAGCAGTATTATAGTAGTTATATTCCTGTTCATAGGAGTAGGGTTGAGCGAACTTGTATTTTAAGTTCGGCATACAAAGTTCGAGTTCGGGTTATCTTAGAATCCCGTTATGGATTCGCTACCACGGACCATAAGGGAATTTGGAATCCAAGTTTGCGCAAATGTACTTCACTGCTCTACTTCCTTCTTCTCCTTCACACAGAGCACAGGAGCTCCGCCACTCATGTCACATGATCATTATACCAGGCCCATTACCACCTCTTTTCCAATCCTGTACTGAGCCACGACCCCTGCTCTGATCACATGACGGTGATGTCACCCCAGGTCCTTAGTGTTGTCCAAGGTTCGGGTTCATCGAAGAATCCCCTTTTGGATTCCAAATTCCGTTATGGTCCGTGGTAGCGGAATCCATAATGGGAATCTTCGATAACCCGAACCCGAACTTTGGACGCCGAACAGAAAACACAAGTTTGCTCAACACTACATAGGAGCAGTATTATAGTAGTTATATTCTTGTACATAGGAGCAGTATTATAGTAGATATATTCTTGTACATAGGAGCAGTTTTATAGCAGTTATATTCTTGTACATAGGAGGCAGTATTATAGTAGTTATATTATTGTACATAGGAGGCAGTATTATAGTAGTTATATTCTTGTACATAGGAGCAGTATTATAGTAGTTATATTTCTGTACATAGGAGCAGTATTATAGTAGTTGTATTCTTGTACATAGGAGCAGTATTACAATAGTTATATTCTTGTACATAGGAGCAGTATTATAGTAGTTATATTCTTGTACATAGGAGGCAGCATTATAGTAGTTATATTCTTGTATATAAGAGGTAGTATTATAGTAGTTATATTCTTGTACATAGGGGCAGTATTATAGCAGTTATATTCTTGTACATAGGAGCAGTATTATAGTAGTTGTATTCTTGTACATAGGTGCAGTATTATAGTAGTTATATTCTTTTACATAGGAGCAGTATTATAGTAGTTATATTCTTGTACATAGGAGGCAGTATTATACTAGTTATAGTCTTGTACATAGGAGGCAGTATTATAGTAGTTATATTCTTGTACATAGGAGCAGTATTATAGTAGTTATATTATTGTACATAGGAGGCAGTATTATAGTAGTTATAGTCTCGTACATAGGAGGCAGTATTATAGTAGTTATATTCTTGTACATAGGAGGCAGTATTATAGTAGGTATATTTTTGTACATAGGAGCAGTATTATAGTAGTTATATTATTGTACATAGGAGCAGTATTATAGTAGTTATATTCTTGTACATAGGAGCAGTATTATAGTAGTTATATTCTTGTACATAGGAGCAGTATTATAGTAGTTATATTCTTTTACGTAGGAGGCAATACTATAGTAGTTATATTCTTGTACATAGGAGGCAGTATTATAGTAGTTATAGTCTTGTACATAGGAGGCAGTATTATAGTAGTTATATTCTTGTACATAGGAGGCAGTATTATAGTAGTTATAGTCTTGTACATAGGAGGCAGTATTATAGTAGGTATATTCTTGTACATAGGAGCAGTATTATAGTAGTTGTATTCTTGTACATAGGTGCAGTATTATAGTAGTTATATTCTTTTACATAGGAGCAGTATTATAATAGTTATATTATTGTACATAGGAGGCAGTATTATAGTAGTTATAGTCTTGTACATAGGAGGCAGTATTATAGTAGTTATATTCTTGTACATAGGAGCAGTATTATAGTAGTTATAGTCTTGTACATAGGAGGCAGTATTATAGTAGGTATATTTTTGTACATAGGAGCAGTATTATAGTAGTTATATTATTGTACATAGGAGCAGTATTATAGTAGTTATATTCTTGTACATAGGAGCAGTATTATAGTAGTTATATTCTTGTACATAGGAGCAGTATTATAGTAGTTATATTCTTCTACGTAGGAGGCAATACTATAGTAGTTATATTCTTGTACATAGGAGCAGTATTATATTAGTTATATTCCTGTACATAGAGGCAGTATTATAGTAGTTATATTCTTGCACATAGGGGCAGTAGGATATATATATATCTCTATAAATATACATATATATATGTATACATTCTCCTCTTACTCCTCGTCACTCATTTCACCAACAATCGATCATCGAGGCGATTGCAAAAAGACAGTATACATGCACATATCCAACGGTGCAGAAGCTGAACGTGCTCCTGGTCAAGTTGCTGGTACTGCAGTACCTCACTTTCCATGTGGTGGACTCTTAATCTTTCGAGTCGAGATGGAGAGTTCCAAGCTGTTATTACTTCTCCAAAACGGCTGTAGCAGCCCTACACACATATGTTGAGCAGAAAGTGTGCCAGTCCTTGAGCCTGTTGGTGTCTGCTAAAGATCACGGCAGCGCTAACATGTGGAGCAGTAACTATGGCATATATATATATATATATATGTCCTTTACAGCCCACTGGGTAAATGTGGTTCCTGCCCAGCCACACCAGCAACGAGGCCAGGTGACGGCACTGCCACCTCTTTGTTCTCAAGTTGTGAGTCCTGTGCCAATGTCCTCCTTTGCCTCCTCCTCAGTCTCCACTCCAGGCACAATTCAGAGTGGTCCTCCAGCATTCCACCTATGCAGAGCACGCTGGTGTCATGCTGTTCTGCACCTGGTTTGTCTGGATGAACGGAGTTACACCAGGGAGGAATTGCTCCACATTTCCAAGAGGAAATTGAATTCTGGCTCTCTCCTCACCAACTGAAGATTGGAACCATGGTCACCGATAATGGGAAGAACATTGTGTCAGTGCTGCGTCAAGGAGGGCTGAGCCATGCGCCCTGCATAGCGCATGTCTTTAATCTGGTTGTAAACCAATTTGTGAAGTCTTCCACCCAACTGCCAGACATCCTGAAAATGGCCAGGAAACTGTGCATGTACTTCAGCCACTCTTACCCTGCAAAACAAGCCCTCCTTGAGCTGAAAAGGCAGAATAGTGTTCCCCAACATTTCCTCTTAAGTGCCGTTTCCATCTGTTGGAACTCCACCCTCCACATGTTGGATTGACTATGTGAGCAGAGGAAGGCCGTGAACGATTTCTTGATGATATAGGCGGACAGGAGCACTCCCCTGTGTAACTTCGACATTAGCTAGTTGCAGCTCATAGTTGACAGCTGCTGTTTGCTCGGGCCCTTTAAGGAGGCCATTTTATTTGTGGGGGCTAAACTGGCGAAGTAGGGGAAGGAGAACATTCGCGCATATGGGCAGTAATATAATAGTTAAACACAGTTATATAGTAATACTTAAACTTTGTGAAATATTGGGATGTGTAGAGTTACAGAATTTTATTTGGTTTCTGTACGTCAGGGACACTGTGGTCTATGGGGAGCCTGTTCCTTGCATTATGTGTGATGGTACTGTACATATAAGGAAGCTCTACAAGCTTATTGAGGGTCTGTTGTGAATGGGGCTTACAGGTAAGATGCTGAACACCCTACTATTGCATTACCTCATATAATATTCTACCTGACAAGTCTATAAGGTTGTGTGCTGATGACAAGACCCCAGACAGGGTAGAAATCGTGTCCTGCAGGGTCTATGAAGAGCACTGATTCCATACTTATAGCCTGACACATAAATAAGCAGAGGAAATATGATATTTTGGTAATTGTAGTACATTATTGCAAATTAACATTAGAAACATTTATTAACCCTTTGCCGACTGGTCTCTGACTGTATAGGTCGAGGTGGTTGGCACATATCTCTGCACGGACGTTTTAAATTTTCTGTGCAGCCCGGGGTCTGTGACAGCAGAGTTTCCCATAGAGAAGACAAGGATGGTTTTTCACCTTCCATGCATTCCTGATCACACTGTACAATCTGCTGAATGTGCTATGTTGCTTTCTCCTCTAGTGGTCATGTTATTGCCGGGGCCCTGGAGTCTACATGAGCTGCTGGGTCTTAGCAGATCCCAAATTTGCTCTGCAGAGAGGTTTCACAGCCCTGTACAACTTCTCTGAGGGCTGTGTTCCTCCCTGTAACTGGGTCTACTATGTCTGCCCCAGTTACAGGAGAAATCATCAATTAAAAGGAACTTAATGTTAAATGTTAAAGGTCTTGTGTGACCTTATGGGAGGCACAATGATTAAAATAAAAAATGAGAAAATAAAACAAAAAAAACACCACATCCTGCCCTGCAGTTTGAAGCCCCTTCTTTGCCAACCATAACCCATACATTCCATTTATTAAAACAACCATTTTGGGAAGGAAACATAAAAAAAAATTGTTGCATGTTGTGCTAATAAAAAAAATAATTAAATAATGTGACAAAAACAATACCAAAAACAAAAACAACCTAAAAATAAAGCCCAATATATCACTGAAAAATGTGCAAAAATTATTCTGAATAATATAACTGAATGGAAAAAAAAATTTTTGGTCTTCACAGACACGTACAAAAAAATGGTCCTAGTCAGGAAAGGGTTTGAACTGGTGAGAGTGTCACTAACCTTTCAACCTATTGCATTAAATCAATAGCACAGTGTGTAAACATGAGGAGTAACAGTATATAACAGTGTATCTGCCATTTTTTTAGCAGTTTTCCTTAGTACATAGTGAATTTGCAGTTCTCTCAGACATGGTGGGTGGAGATTAGCTGCCATACATCGTACACACAGAAAGTAGAGGAGATTCTGCTTCTTAACCTTCTCTAATGCACTCAGAAGCCGTCCCGGGATGATGGAGGACATTACAGAGAGGTATTGACCTGTATGGTTGTGAATAAACCATGTAGGAAGTTTATATCTCAGTTCATGTAGCTCCAGCAGTCTGCTTGTCTGATTGTGCTCCTGCTCACTTATTCCCCCTCCCCTCTCCATAGACTTGCATTGACATAATATGTAATATGATCCTCCTGTGGAGCTGATCTGTCTTGAACGGGATTAAGGTATTTTTAAAAGTGAAAAGAAATGAGTAAGGGTGGGGAGGTAAACAGCTGGTAACATGAGAATTAGACATTTATAGTTGACAAGACATATTACAAAGTTTCTTGTGGTCACCTGTACTGTTGATTTATGCAAACTTGGGTAAAAAGTGAGTCACCATTTAAGTAAAAATTTTAAAGGATGTATTCCAACCAAAATTAACAAATGTTCTTAAATTTTGAAAAAGAAGAAAAGGGCCTGCCTCAGACTGGTCTTAAAATTTCTTGAACAAGTGCAGCATTTTTGCCATATATTAATGGAGCATGTACTCCAGTCATTCATTGGTAAAGGTATATTCAAGATGGACTGAGGAAGAAAAGCCTAAAGGGGGGGAAAATTGCAGTAGTTGTCGAGTTTAGCATAAAATCATACATCTTCAATGTTTTGTAATAGAAGCTTCCAACAAGATGTGCTTTCAAGAAGAAGAACATTCCAGAGTTGAGGTGCAGCACAAGAGAAGTCTTGGGAACATCAGTGGGATATTTTGTTGCAGTAGGATGAGCAGGCCACAGGTTCTCTACCTAAACTAATTTTAAAGTTATATAACATGATGACAAATCTAGCCTCTAACATGTCCACTTTATCGCCTCAGCATGGTCCACATCCAACATGGTAGGTCTATAAATGTGAAAAACGAATCCCAGGTTATGGAATTTACCCTCAGTGGGATTGCCTATGTCTCCCATTCGAAGTCGCTCATTTTCACAGTCTTTCTGACCATCTTTGTCATGACTATCCTAGGAAACAGTCTCATTGTTTTGGTGGTTAGACTGAATATTTCTCTTCATACCCCCATGTATTTTTTCCTATCGAACCTATCCTTTGTGGAACTTTGCTATACATCCATTACAATACCAAACATCTTGTCCGGGATCATAAGGGGAAGTGGTAGCATATCCTTCTCAGGTTGCATTGTCCAAGTTTATCTGTTTACTTTATGCGCCACCGCCGAATGCATTCTTCTAGTCGCCATGGCTTTTGACCGCTACGTGGCAATCTGTCGACCTTTACGCTATACAGTAATAATAAATAGGATGGTGTGTGCATATTTTGCCATATTTGCCTGGTTGAGTGGGGTCATGAACTCAACCATCAATACGGTAGTCACCTCTAATCTAAATTTTTGTGGGTCAAAACTTATAGACCGTCTCTACTGTGAAGTCCAACCCCTTGTACGTCTCTCCTGCTCCGATACCCACCTCAGCGATATTCTTGCCACACTTTCGGCAGCCGTATTTGGAGTCGGTTGTCTCCTCTTCATCCTCATGTCCTATTTCTTTATCTTACTGACCATTCTGAAGATGCCAAGTAGAAGCAGCAGACATAAAACCTTCTCCACCTGCACCTCACACATCACTGTTGTCGTCCTCTACTTCGGGGCACTCATTTTCATGTACCTTTTGCCCAGCGATAGTTCTTCTCAACGGCTGGACTTGGCTGTTCCTATGATCTACTCTATGGTGACTCCTATGCTGAACCCTATCATTTACAGTCTGAGGAACCATCAGGTTATAGGAGCTCTGAATAACATGATGAGATGCAATTCTTCACTAAAGCCATCCAGTGTACGAAGGGTTTAGTATCTCATTTCTTCTTCAGACTGGCCACCGATAATTTATCCAGAAATTTTTGCCCAAACATTGGCCAAGTTCTCTATATAAAAAAAAAATCTAATTATTTAGGGTTAGCTATACACTGAAAATCCAATTTTTATTAGATTTTATGTTAGTTATTTAAATTAGATTTTATTCATTTTTTTAATATCATGTCAGATAATAGAAAAAAGTTATTGAACTTTTTGTCAAGCTTTAATTACTAAATATGAACCCAAATATTCTATTATTTATCAATTTGTTATTATTTGTAATATTATGGCTTTATTGATAACAGCAGGAACAATAAAAAAAAATCCCCAAATTTACAAAGAATAATAATTATTATTATTATTGTTATTATTATTATTACATTAATTAAATTATTCTTAAATTATTTTATATTAATATATACTTTATTATGTTTATAAAAATAATATATTATTTATAAATTGTATTTATATTATTTATGTATTATAAATAATATTCCTTTTACTTATAATATATATATATTATATTACATTATATATTAATTTAGTTAAGCAATTATTATTATTTCCCTATCTAGTATTATTATTAGTTTTTTTTTACATTAAACCTTAATTTCCAAAAAGGACACCTCTACATTATTAGTATTTGAATTTATACTGTCATTAGTTCTATGATAATGAAAACAATGCTACTAAGACTGAAATGCTAACAATTATAGAAGAAATAAGAAAATAGTTGTTTTACTACCTAATTGACCTTACTAATATTACAAAATAATTGTACACATTATCAATATTCTGTATAAGATGGACGAGAAGCATAAATTCCTGTTATCCTAAAGAGGTTGTTTCATTTCAGCAAATTACATTTATTATGTAGGCAAAGTTAATACAGGGCACTTACTAATGTATTGTGATTCACCATATTGCTTCCTTTGCTTGCTGGATTCATTTTTCCATCACATTATACACTGCTTGTATCCATGGTTACGACCACCCTGTAATCCATCAGTGGTGGCCGTGCTTGCAAACTATAGAAAAAAGCACCACCCTATGTGCGCTCCCACAGTCCGGTTCTGGCTACCAGAGAGGCTGGCAATTTTTCTTATAGTGTGCAAGCACGACCACCGCTGCTTGATTACAGGGTGGTCATAGCTAGTGATGAGTGGAATAGGCAATATTAGTTTTTGCTATATTTTGTGAATTTTTGCATAATATTCGTAATAAATTCGCGAATTCTAGAATTTGCGATCTCCAGTCATTATTTTCGCGATTGCGCAAATTGGCACTAATGATGCACATTTTTTTGTGCAATACATGCAACTTCACATTTTATCAGGTCTGAGTAGATATTACTGATTGGTGCACTAAGTATTGTTGTGAAATCACAGCGCTGTGTCTAACAGAGACAGTAATCCCTATCACAGCACAGTAATCCCTATCACACTACCTAACACCGTGCACTGGAACCTATCACACTACCTAACACCCTGCACTGAACCTATCACACTACCTAACACCCTGCACTGAACCTATCACACTACCTAACACCCTGCACTGGAACCTATCAGCTACACTATATCACTATCTAACCTACACTGACTATCTCCCACTAACTATCTGTATTATATATATAAGCTAACTAACTAACTAACTAACTAACTAACTAACTAACTAACTATCTAATGTAATGTGACAGCAAAGCACAGAGCACAGCAATGACACTGCTGTCTCTCTCAGAACTGCAAAAAACTGCAGAAAATGGCTGCTGGGGAGGTTCCTATATAGTAAATGGTAGGTAACTTTTTATTGGTTGCTAGGGATGTTGCTAAGCTCTGACAAAGATATTGCAGCCTTCTCATTGGCCCACAAGCAACAAGCAGTAGTACTGATGAAAAAAACTAGAGTATTCACGATTACGAATATATAGCACTATAATCTAGATTTTCACGAATTCTCGAAGTGCCGATATTCACAATAAAAATTCGCAAGCAGAATATTTGCGATCAACATTAGTCATAACCATGGAAATGAGCAGTGTATAATATGATGGAAAAATGAATCCAGCCAACAAAGGAAGCAATATGGGCAATCACAATCCATTAGTGTCTGGTTTTAACTTTCTCTACATGATAAATGCCACTTGCTGAAGCGAGACGACCCCTTTATGTATTAGTATAACTCTTATGACGTCACACAGTTAATTATAATAATAGTTGTAAGAATCATAAAAATAGACAAAATAATACAAGTGGCAGAAAAGGTATTAATAACCACATTAAGACGAATTCTGCTTCTGCCACCCAATTTCCTAATTACTACCAGAACTATCAATACCAGAATTGCAACTACTAATAAAAGTAATACAAAGTAGCCATATAGGGTGACAAAAAAGACAAAATAAGGCCTCGTGCACATGGCAAAAAATGGATCCTCAAAATACGGATAGCTTCTGTACGCATTCCCTATATTTCTCACTCCCGTCAACAGAAAGGGCTGAACCTGAGCTAAGACTTGCGGATCGGGCACGCGTATGTGCACATGGTCCTACAGAAATGAATGGATCAGTGTGCCGTCCGGGAAAAAAACGGATACCACAATTACAGCGGCGTGCATGAGCCCTAATACAAGTTATAGAAATAATTACAAGAACAGCAATTCTGTGGCTTGTTCTGCTACAGGTAACAGTGATGATAATATTAATCAAAGTCATAATATTTAATAAATATTATTACTATTACCTAATAATTGTTATAATTATTAGGTCATCTAAGGCAGCTAAAGAGGACCAAGAGTTTTGTCTAAGGACTAATACTAATGATGATAAAAATCAAAATAATAACAAAGATGTGATAATAAATAAAGAGTAATAACAATACCAAAAATAATAATAGTAGTATGAATAATAATTATAATAACAGGAGCTGGAATAAAACACGTTCTCTAAAGGCAAAATATTAAAAACAACAACATTGATTATTAGTATTCGGCCAAGAAGAACGTATTCAAGTTACTTTAATGATTTGAATTATTACAAATTAAAATACTAATACATAAATTATAGTAATAATAAATAACTATTATATGTATTGGTTATTATTAATCAAAATAATATATTTTGAATTGTATTATTATTTTAATATTACATTTTTTGCTTACTATTATCATTTTACTATTATTATTTATTATATTACTATTTACTGTTATTATTTTATTATTTTTGGCTACTATTATATATTCTTTTTATATAATTTATCATTTTTCTATTCTATTATTTGACTATACTTTACTTATAATTATTAGTTACTAACTATTAGATTATTTTTCATAGAACATAGGGACTTAGTATCATATTTAGTACGTCTTTACCTGTTGATGATGATGAAGACAGAACCATCTTGTTATTCATCAGGGAATGAGATATTTTTTGTTTTCTATCTCCAGTTTCCTCTTCCAACCCTTGTGTGGTCTTTTGATCACGGTTCACTACCTGCAGAAAACTGTAATCCTGTATGTGGCCGTTTCCAGCTGCCAAAGTGTCTCCCCTCCCCCTCTCCAGAGATTATAAACTTCAGCTTCAAACTTCCCCAAAATTAACTTATTTTTCATTTTCTCACTTTCTTTTTTTTATATACTGACATTTTATTCTGTTTTTCAATTAGAACAATACATTGCAAAAAAAGAACATAAAATATGTATCAATAATACGTGTGTATGTTAAAATTTAGATGCAATTTACTATCAACCCATTGTGTGCCACTATTCCTTTATGGAAAATACACTAATAAAGTGATATATTTTATTACATTTGAATATTGATGCATTTAACATGCATTTTGTGTACAATCATGGCCACGAATTTTGGTTTTCATAAAGTTTTCTGCTTCAGTGTTTTTGAATCTTTTTGTCAGATGTTTCTATGGTAATTGAAGTACAATTATAAGCATGTCAGAAGTTTTTTTTTTTACTTTTATGGAGAAATCCATCAGGTTTATGTAAAGACTCAACCTTTCTATTGTGGACTCTTCTTTTTCGGGACTTCTGTAGTTCGCCCTGGCAAGCTGGATGTCACCTTCTGGACCAAATCCTGACTGACCCAATCCAGCCCATTCTTGCCTAGCCAGTATTTAGAATTCATCACAGTTTCTTTGTTTTTATTTGTCCTCTTAGTTTTTGAGACTTGACCACAGGTTCTTAATGGGACTGAGATCTGGGGAATTTCCTGGCTACGGACCCAAAATGTCAATGTTTTGTTCATCAAGCCACTTACTTCTGACTTTTGCTTTGTAATACGTTGTCCATCATGTTGGAAAACGCATCGTTCATCACCAAATTGCTCCTGGATGGTCAGAAGAAGTTGCTCTTGGATGGTTGGGAGAATTTGATTCTGGATGGTTGGGAGAAGTTGTTCTTGGAGGATGCGTTGGTCCTGTTCTTCATTCATGGCAGTGTTCTTAGGCAAAATTGTGAGTGACTCCACTACCTTGAATGAGAAGTAACCCCATACATAAATGGTCTCAGGATGCTTTACTGCTGGCATGACACAGAACTCATGGTAGCGCTCACCTTTTCTTCTCTGGACGATCCTTTATCCAGATGTCCCCAACAGTCTGAAGGGGGCTTTATCAGAGAAAATAACATTCCCCTGGTCCTTTGCAGTCCAATCCCTGTACTTCCTGCAGAAGGTCAGTCTGTGCTTGATGTTTTTCTTGGAGAGAAGTGGCTTCTTTACTGCCCTTCTTGACACCAGGCCATCCTTCAAAAGTCTTCGCCTCACTGTACATGCAGATGACTCATACCTGCATGCTGCCATTCCTGAGAAAGCTTCTCATCCTAGGGAGTGGGCTTACTCACAATTTTGCCTCTGAACACTGCCATGAATAAAGAATGGGATCAACACATCCTCCAAGAGCAACATGCAAACATTCAGTACCAATTTAGTAAAGAACAATACTTTTTCCAACATGATGGAGCACCATGCCTCAAGCCAAAAGGAATAGCTAAGTTGTTTGGTGAACAAAATACCCTGGGGACCCCCTCGTGTCAAGGATGTGATCTACCTATGTAATATCCATGAGCAAAATCAATATGTAGTCTGCATAGGCCCCCCCCCCCCCAAAACCTAAAATTGGCCATAAATTGGTAAATTGGAGGTAGACCATGCAGCATGTAATGGGGTCTTGGAGAAAAAAGCCAAGGCATGGTGGAACCCACTTTGCTGTTGGGCGGCAAGAACTTGTGCAGGACTCCCCTGTACAGAGGAAATGTTAGCTCACAATGGATGGGGATTTGGCCCAAGGGTCATGGTTGGGACCTGGAGGGGAAAACAAACACCAGCCTTTCCATTCTGGGCCACCGTAGTGGAGGCTCATCTTAAGCTTTGCCATGTAGCCCCCCAGCATTGAATCAGAAGTTAGAGTAGTAGACAATGTTTGGTAATGATGAGTGTTTTACTGTTTTGCCTGTTAAGGAGGCCATTTTGTCAACAATGACAAGGGAAAGTGCAGCCAATTTGGTTGTCACCTTCTCAGGATCTGATAGTAAGATGTTCACATTGTCAGTAGATTTCACCAAGTGACATTACAATAACACGCAGGATAGTTATAGGACTTTGTGACGTAGTTGATAGGATGACATAGTTTTGGTGACCTAGGGTTAGTCTTCTTTCGAAGTCTAGACTCTACTGACTCTATACTAGTAAGGCAACTGGTTTGACATAGTTAGCCTTAAAGGGTTGCCCCATCTGGACATTTATGGCATATCAATAGGATATTCCAATACATTTAAATCAGGTGCAGTTCCCTCTGAAGCCCATACTTATCTCAAGACCTGGGCCCTACTATGAATGGAAAGTATACTGTGCATAAGTGGCTTTCTCCATTCATTGCTATGGGACTCCATGAAAGGAGAGCATACCATGCATGTGTAGCTTTCTCCATTCACTGCCATGAAACTTCTGAAAATAGCGAATAATTATTTCTTGAGATAAGAGGAGGCACCTGTGCCTATTGGACGTTCATGGCAAACCCTAAAGATATGTCATAGATGTCCAGTTTGAACAAAACTTTTGTGTTTGAAAACCTCCCTGATAAGAAGCTGATCATAAGGTATCCTGGATGCTGCTGGAATCTCAAGCTGTAATCTAGGGGGATGAACTCATCAGCAAGTTTCTAATTCTCCTGCACCACCTCAACTGGATAAAAGAGGTATTACACAATTCTCGATGAAATCAATAGTATGTCCATGTAATATATCAATATGCCAGGTCCTCCAGAGCAAGAGACACTCTTTGTTACCACTGTCCACTCTGACTTATAGAGAAGAGTCCCATATGGTAGAACACTTTCTCTGGTACTGTAGAAGGGGTGTCTGAACTGTATGATCTTGCAGGGCACATCAACTTGCCTCTGCTGAAGGGGCATCACACATGGCCAGCCATCTGAGGCCTGTGGTCCCCAGAAGTCTTGTATAGCAATTAGTGTTGAGTGAAGTGAAGCATTCAAAGCGGAATTTAAGAAAAATTTGATTTGCAAGTAATCTGATTTTTCTCGAGCTTCGTGGTAACAAATCAGGTTTTCCTAAAATGGCAGCTGCACATGTTACAAAGCGAAACTAAGTGTAGAGCAGACAGGCTCGGGATTGCAAGATCACCCATAAAGCCGTGTAGCCAGCCAACCCCTGTGATGTCACAGCCCTCATCCCGCGCAGTCTCCGCCATTGTCCAGTGAGCTGAGCATAGTGGGAAATGTGGCAAATGCTTATGCGCTAGGGACAATGTTACTGAAAATGATCAATAGAAGACTATTGCAGAGGGAGAGTGCAGGGAGACTGCAGGGAGAGTGCAGGGAGACTGCAGGGAGACTTATGCTGCATTGGTTTAATTCACTCATTCCTACATCAGTCGTAAAGTAAGATATGTAATTCAATACCAATAAGATGAAAGCCTTTATTATTCTGGTGCTAGAAAGCCAACCAATACCATCCAGTCTTAACCCCTTAGGGGAGCCAGTTCTTAAGAAAAAGAAGAGGATGATGATCCTCTTCTTTTGCTGGCTTCCTTTCTTCTTTTGCTGGCATATTTCTTGGTCTCTATGTCCTAGAAAAGTCATCAAGGTGCAGAGAGAGAGGAGATAGATGTTCCTGATGACATATTCTCATCAATATTCGATGATGTGGAAAAGGAGGAAAAACAGTTGGCAGAAGAAGAGATCCCACTTGTAGGGCAGAAAAGCGCTGGGATTGGAGAAGTGGGTATGCCAGAGATTACTAGTATTCTGTGTTTACTGTCAAATAACCTGCAGGAGATTGCCGGTCAGAACAGCAATAAATTGCATGTTGTGCCTCCAATCGAACCAACCAAACCCCATACCAGCAACAGACCCTGTTTAAAGGTGCGTTAAAGGTGCCACATGGCCATTAACAAAGAGGACTGACTATACAGTGCGGTCTTCATTACTACATGAAAAGCATCTGCGGGTACCGGATACCGGCTGTGTGCGTTCTGCATTTTGCGGACCGCACATGGCCGGCCCTATGATAGAAATGTCCATTCTTGTCTGAGATTGCGGACAAGAATACGTCATGTCCTAACTTTTTTGCGAGGCCATGGAACGGAACTACGGATGCGGACAAAACACGGTCTACTGTCTGCATCTTTTGCGGCCCCATTAAAACGAATGGGTCCGCACCCACAAAATTGCAGAATGGATGAGGACCCAGAACAACGGACATGTGAATAGACGCTTATAGCGATTCAGGGACGGATTAATTCAGAACAAATCAAATTTCTTGGCGAACTTAAGCAAAGTTGCAGAATATAATTTTTCAAAACTTCGCTCATCTCTAATAGCAATATTATTTTTTATATCACTGCTATGAGATTATCTTAGGCTGTTTGGTCTCGGTGGTATGATATGAGTATGATATGGTGCCAAACAGCTATTGTGTGGTACTGCTGCTTAGGCACTGTACATCATATTTCTTGTGAAATATATGGTTTGGTACATTATATGACCATACATCTAAAAGAGGGGCAAGAAAAAAAGGCACTGCATAGGGTAGCCCCTAACATAATGCCAGCTTTGGGCAGTAATAGCAAAGATGATGGTCATATACAGTACATAAAGTTTATAGCCATAGGCTCCATCAAGACCACTCTTGTTCTGAACTTTAGCCAACCCACAAGACTTTGGTATTGCTGGCCACAAAGAAAGTAAAGAAAATGAACCAGGAGAAAATGCATGTCTTTTCTTCAAGATCTTTATTTCCATCAATTAATGTGAAATACAATTCATCCATAATCTGAAAGACTTTCTGGGTGATTTGGAGGTACCGCCATGGGGTCTACTTCTACGCCTCACAGAACACATCCACTGACAAAGCTGCTCACATCCTTGTTCTTGCAGTAATTGTTCCAAGCCACCCTTTAAAGAGTTAAGAACACTTATTAAACAGTCACCTGCCATGTAGAGGTCTTATATTAACCCTTTAATAACTTCAATATGCTTCCCATGTCATTAATTTGTATGGGTCACTCTAGTGAATGGGGCAATTCCAGATGCAGCCCCTAGACAAGAGTGGAATTTTTTCTGTAAGAGGAGCAGAACTTCTTTTTTATTTTTTGGACAATCCCTTTAAGTGAAATCACACAACAAAGTTACTTACCAGGCCCCCATGCCATTGGGATCTCTGACAACCCTCTTGGCACATGTAATGTCATCACTGATGTCATCATTCATCAAATCTTTAAGAAAAATGACATAAAAAGTTGTATACTCTGTATATCATAGAGTTCCTTACCTAACAATTCTAGAAAGAATAATAGTCTGCCTTTGGACAAAATCAAAATAACAAAAAAAACAATACATACCTGTAAGATCCCCTGCTGATCCAGTGCTGCCTCACTGCCAGTCTTTGTTCCTTAGTGATAACATGCCTGTCTACACACATTTTTTGGGGGGTACTATCTCTCCTTGGGTAGAGAGCACCTTAATCTGCATGAGGAAACTTACAGGCCATACATGCTCCTCTGGAATTCTGGGAAGAAAGGAATCATTTGCATCCCTTTCTGTCTACACACATAACCGCTACATGCCAATCATTCGGCTATTTCATGCTATGCACCACTAAGGGCCAATTGTTATATAATCTCGGACAACTACTTTAAAACTCTATCTCCTTAAATCAGATATTAGAAGAAGCAACTCTTTCCACAAGCATTGTCTTCAGGATGGGACAACAGGTAGCTCCCAAGA
Organism: Bufotes viridis; assembly: GCA_033119425.1. Lineage (NCBI taxonomy): Eukaryota > Metazoa > Chordata > Amphibia > Anura > Bufonidae > Bufotes > Bufotes viridis. The sequence continues at coordinate 148,083,870 of CM065597.1, forward strand.
AATTAAGGTTCCCACAGATAAATCGTATATAGTAACATTCTGGAGCAAATTCAACCCAGTTATCAGTGCAATTACATTTCTTTAGGATTGTCTTTTATCTCATATAGATTTAAAGGGCCGTTCTAACTAGATGGGTGATTGGGAGGTCCAGTTGCCTAGACAATTTTACAACACCGGAAACCTCTCCTGTAAAGAAGCTTCCGTCGCCATGTGGTTGCATACATAACCAAATCACCAGTTGCAGAAACTTCTGGTTGGGGGTGGTCCTACTTTTTGGGGACAATTATGGAACACATCTTAAAGGGGTTTCTAAAACATGGTTGGTCTTCAAAAGCAGCACCATACCTGTCCAAAGGTTCAGTAGAGTATTGGAGCTCAGCCACCTTTAATTTGATGCAGCTGAGTTGTAATACCCATGGTCAGGAATGGTGCTGTTTCTAGGGGGAAAAAAGCTATGTTTTTCTTCAGCAACCTCCTTAATAACTAAATCATTTCCATCTTTACTCACTGCTACAGCTGATGCTACAAGCCATCACGGCTCCGGATGTCTTTCCATCATTACACCACCAGTAGCTGTTGATCTGGAAGATTCCATAGTCTCGGCTCCAGCCATTGTCGTACATGGCGTTGGTGGTGTAGCGACTTTCATAGTAGGCCATACACATCCCTTTAAAGAGAAACACACAGTAAGACCATACGAGAAGATCCACTTTTCCATTTCAACATGGCTTCGGTTATGGTGACCTTAACCACCTCATGATTAGGAAGGAGGATGGTGTGACCTAGAGCTTTAAATCTATCTACAGCGCCAACCTGGGCTTTGGGCTGTCTCTGTGTGGTCAACTGGAGCTTAGAGCTGTCTTATTTGCTTTGGATTGAGCTTTTGAGTTTGGTGGTAGTGCTGACCTAATCTTTGAGCTGTCTCAGCCAACTTGATCTTTGACTGTATCTATAGTGCCAACCTGAGCTTTGGCTAGGTCTAAAGTGCAAATCTGAGCGTTGGCAGACGTTATGGTGCTTACCTGAGCCGTGGCTGTCTTTATGGTCTCAAGCTGTGCTTTGGCTTTCTCTATGGTGCCAGCCAATTCGAGATGTCTTTATTGTGCCAACCTGAACTTTGGACTGTTTCTATGATGTCAACCAGAGCTTTAGCTGGCTGCCATTCTGAGCTTCGGCTGCCTCTATGACGCCAACCAGAAAGGTGGGTTGTCCCTATGGTGCCAAGCTGAGCATTTGGCTGTCTTTATGGCATATACTCCATTGAACCTTTATAGGATAGACATGAGAGGGGAAGCAAAGATAAAGAAGGGCATCTACTTACAGTTGGCCAGACTGTAGCCATAGTATCCATCAAGACCAGCGTTTTTCAGGGCTTTGGCCAGCTCACATTTGGTGAAGACTTTGGCATGGCTGGCCACGAACAAAGTGAGGAAAATGAGGCAGAAGGCAGCCTTCATTGTGCTGGGTGTTGGGTTAGTTGAGTGATTGGCTTGACGAGGAGCAGCAGTAACGGGACTGGGCAGACTGTATATATGGAGGGGATGATCTCACCTTTAAGAAATCATTAACCTGTATTACATAAAGTTATAGATAACTCGTAGCACTATGGTAAATGTTCCAGCTGTTCTATAGGTAGTCACACCATTTCGTGGAGCACTAACGTCCTCTGCTGGAAATAGTGGCAAACCTGCACAGTTTATTAGTATATCCTTGTGGTAAAGCTGAGGGTCAACCAATATGGCCTCCAGTACGGCAATTTACCAAAACTTCTGTAGATTCCAGAACGGTAACTCTACATGGAAAATCCTAAATGGAAAATCAGTCAAGTTACATAGCCTTATACCCTTGACTTTCTATCAGGAGCACTATTCAAGAGTTTGGGAAAGCTGGGTGTCAAGGGGCTCTATAGGTTGTCACCCCCGGCAGATATATGAAAGTCACCATAGATATACAGATTACTGGTGTGATGGTTTATTATATTACATTATTCCATTACATTATATATCACATATTAGCTTCCATATTATATGTTACATTATATTTTACATTCCATTAGATTACATTACGCTATTATACTTTTTTTTTTAAATCGGATACCTTTTATTGAGTTTTATCCAAAAACAAACAAAATGCACAGTTTTACAGTGTCTAAAACAGTTCAGACATATTAGGATATAGTATGGACACGACAATCATAATTGACCATAATTGAAGAGCTTTCCCCGCTGTTCACTCTGCCCTGAAAGGAAGAACAGAGTGGCGCCAGATCAGAAAATTGGCGGATGCGCGGTGACACTGGATGAGGCTGCTGCCAGGACACCGCGCGGGGCCGGAAATGAGTAAGAGCGGCGCATGCGCTAGATTACGGCGCATTTAGGGGAAAAAAAGAGGAGAGGAGTGAATAATTAATAGCGGGGCGGCGCTGGATGAGAATGGGCGCGGCTGGGCACAAACAGCAGGAGAGACGGCCCCTTGGGCACAATCGCAAGGTAATTAGCATATGAATAAATTACATTTTTATCAAAAATGACAAGACAGGTTGGGGTAAAACTAGTATATTTTTAATAAGATCGTGGAGACGGATATGATGGTATAAACAACTCACTATTTAAAATCTGGCTGACAGAATCCCTTTAAATTATATTACATTAAATTATACTGTACGGGATGGTCCAAAAGTATGGAGACACCTGAATAAATGGAAACTGGTAGTTAGAAATGTCATCCTGTATGTGGCATGTTGCTAATAGGAAGGGCGAAAATCTGTGGGGGGTGGCTTCCAATACGGAAGCCATTTTGAAAGCCGCCATCTTGGAACCAACCAAGTCAATATTTTCAAATACAAAACGGTGATATGTGACATATGTACCTGTGCCTGAATGCAACCAGAATCTGTGAATGCAACGTACTTTTACTACTGACAAAGTTATTAACAATTTAATGTCCAGCCGCCAAAAAGTGGATATAACAAAACTGCCACAGACGAAGCACCAACAATGGCCATCCTGGCGTCCTTCAGCAGGAGCTCAGACCCTAGTACCTGGCGTCTGTCACAGGAGAGTGGGGTGAGCAGAGTCGAACCACCATCGAGCAGATACTGGCTACACAGAAATGGCCCCCATACAAGATCCAGTCACTGTATCATCTCCATGAGGACGATCCCAATGGCCATGTGAATTGCAATGGGACCCACATTCGGCATGTCCAACACAGACCCTGCTCAGCAAAAATTAGCAATCAATTTGCCGACTGTGCCATGGGTGGTCAGTTAGGGTGCCGACCATTGAAATCCGCTGCAATTTCTCGGCGTTCCCGGAGATCAACACAATCACTGTCCTCTACCTCTTATGTTAATCTTGCCACCATATTTGTCTATAACAAAGAGAAAATTGTTAGGTCATCAGTATCTGAACGATGGGGGTCCGACAACCAGGACCCCCACCGATCAGCTGTTTGAGAGGGCAGCGGCGCTCGCAGTGGCGCTACAGCCTTCTGATGCCATGTGATGTCATCGTACATCGGTCACATGGTCTGGGCCAGGGGTACTCAAGTACTTTTTGTAAAGGTCTACATACCTGAGTCTGCTGTAGGATGAAGGTCCGAGCTGCAGAACAAAAAAATATATATGGAGGGACAACACCATTTGCGTGTAGCTCTACCTTATTTATTTTTTTAGAATAATCCACACCTCCAAGCCCACCTAATCTCCTTTCTGCCGATCAAACAGCAAGAATGTCATAATGATGCTCCTCAGACAGTATAATATCCCTAGTGCTCCACAGAGTATGATACCCCTAAGTGCACCCTCACAGCAGGGTGATCCCTTGGTGCCCCCACACATTATGATGCTCCTTAGTTCCTCTCCACACAGTATGAATACCCTAAGTGCCCCCTCACAGTAGTAATGGCCTCACTGTGCCCCTTTCACAGTAGTTATGCCCTATCTGGGCCCCTTTCACAGTAGTAATGCCCTCTTTGTGCCCCCTTCATAGTAATAATCCCCATTGTGCCCCCTTCATTGTAATAATCCTCAGTAATAATGCCCCTTAACAGTAGTAATGTCCATTGTGCGCTAGTAAAGTAATAATGCCCATTGTGCCCCCAATAGTAATAATGACCATTGTGCCCCCTTAATAGTAGTAATGCCCATTGTGCCCCCTTTACAGTAATAATGCCCATTGTGCCACCTTCACAGTAATAATGCCCTCTGTGCCCCCTCTATAGTAGAACTCTCCATTGTGTCCCCTCCATAGAAAAAATCCCCATTGTGCCCCCTCCATAGTAGCAATGCCATTTTCCCCCCGCCATAGTAGAAATGCCCATTGTGCCCCCTCCAAAGTAGAAAAGCCCATTGTGCCCCCTTCACATTTGCAATGCTTATTGTGCCTCCTCCAGAGTAGAATTGCCCATTGTGCCCCATTCACATTAGCAATGCCCATTGTGCCCCCTCCAAAGTAGAAAAGCCCATTGTGCCCCCTTCACATTTGCAATCCTCATTGTGCCCCCTCCAGAGTAGAAATGTCCATTGTGCCCCCTACAGAGTAGAAATGTCCATTGTACCCCCTTCACATTTGCAATGCTCATTGTGCCCCCTTTACATTAGCAATGCCCATTGTGCCCCCTCCAGAGTGGAAATGCCCATTGTGCCCCCTCCAGAGTAGAAATGTCCATTGTGCCCCCTTTACATTAGCAATGCCCATTGTGCCCCCTCCAGAGTGGAAATGCCCATTGTGCCCCCTCCAGAGTAGAAATGTCCATTGTGCCCCCTCCAGAGTAGAAATGTCCATTGTGCCCCCTCCAGAGTGGAAATGCCCATTGTGCCCCATCCAGAGTAGAAATGTCCATTGTGCCCCCTCCAGAGTGGAAATGCCCATTGTGCCCCATCCAGAGTAGAAATGTCCATTGTGCCCCCTCTGTGTTTAAACAAAAAAACACAGTAACTACTCACCTTGTCCCGTTCCTGAAGCTCACAGTCCTCTCTTCCCTGCAGACACAGATCGCTCTGCAGCATTTTGTGGGCGGAGCTTATGCAGATTCCCGAACTGCAGGCTCCGCCCACACAGACCGGCAGCGCTATCCGTGTCTGCAGACTGAATGGTGGAGCGGGGAGAAGTCTCCTGCTTCACCATTTAGTGCAGGAGAGACGGAGTGCGGGGAGCTGAGTGACAGGACCCAGCTCCCTGCGCTCCTGCTATGAGCGCTTCTATCTGTATTGATGGAAGCGCTCATTGCTTCTAGACTGTGGCACCCGGGGCAGACCACACCCCACTTAGCACGCCACTGCAGGGGTCCGATAAGACAGAGTTCAGACTAAGCAAATATATTTCTACACTCAGAAGTGCATGACCATAAGGCAAATAAAGTTTGTTAAAAGATGGCTGCACAATACATCACAAACTAACAGAAAAACAAAAAAGGGGCTCATTCCAAAAATAGGAATGAAGGAAGCTCTTAGCGCACAGGGGTCCGGACAGCACTGCAGGGGTCCGGACAGCTGGCAACCGTGGTCTGGATTCGGACAGCGGTCCGCCAGTTGAGTACTCCTGATCTAGGCCATGCACAAGCACTAGATACCAAGCATAGCCATTATACCGTGTACGGCGCTGTGGTGAGCAGGTACCTGCTCTAACAACAGGGGTCCCGGTTGTCAGACCCCCACCGATCCAGAGGATAGGTCATCAGTAAAAAAAACACTTGGAAAAACCCTCTAAGCACAGGTTTGGATTCCTCGCCAGATACATATGTCACATACATCCCTTCCTATTGACTTGGTTCCAAGATGGCAGCTTTCAAAATGGCGGCCGTGTTGGGTGTCACCCCTCACAAATTGGCCCCCTTCCCCTTAGGACATGCCACACATTTTCAGTTTATTCAGGTGTCTCCATACTTTCGGAGCTCCCCGTAGATTACGTTATATTACGTGATTAGATGACACTACATCATATAAGGGGCTCCGCCAGGCAGTGGGTGCTGTTGGGCTGCTGCGGTGGTCTCCATGCGGTACTGCACCCAGTAGTGTAGGGACCCCCCCCCCCCACATGAATTGGTAGGTGGGATTCTACGCTTTATTGGTGTTTTTTTTACCCATGGGCATTGTCTATGATGACAGTGAACCCTTTAACCCTTCCATAGCCGGCTGGGGTTCTTTGCTGTGATCTTCTCTCTGGATATAAACATCCATCATAACAAGAAAACAAGTAACTGACGAGCCTCGGCAGCTGCAGACTACCACCCCCTCCCTCCGCCTCCCAGCTGCATGGGAAAGAGACATTTGTCTACCAAGGACGCAGCCTTGACTCCATCTATTAATGCGAAGGTGACCAGACACGAGGGGCTCAGGTGAGCGATCAGAACCCAACATCAACCCTTACACTGCCAACTACTAGAGGCACTACAACCCCCAATCATTAGAGAGTTCTAATATACTACTACACCTCCCAACATGACCATAATACAGTTCTATTATACTACTACAACGCCCAACATTACCATAATACATTTCTATTATACTACATCTCCCAAAATGACCATGATACAATTATAAAGTTACAACTACAACTCCCAACATGACTGTAATACATTTCTATTATACTACTATAACTTCCAACATGACTATAATACAATTCTATTATACTACTACACCTCCCAACATGACCATAATACAATTCTATTACACCACTACAACTCCCAACAAGGACATAACACTTTTCTATTATATTACTACAACTCCCAACATGACCATAATACAGTTCTATTACACTACTACACCACCCAACATCACCTGGTACATTATACTTCATAGACAGAACACTACAACTCTCAACATGACCACTGGATATAATCATAGTGCTGTTCTCTTGTATTTTAGCTATAGAACACTACACCTCCCAACATACACCAAGACAGTATCACACATGATGGACTTAGATACAATATCACCCACTATGGCTTTGGGCACTTTAACACAGCAGGGAGTATCACACATAATAGGCTTAGATACACAAGTTTAGCAGACAGTATTCTGCAGGATCAACTTAGATACACTATGTTAGAGTCAGTATCACTCAGTGATAGTTTTAGATACACAGTGCAGCAGACAGTATTATGGATACCTGGCTTAGATACACTGGTTTAGTAGATAGTATCACACATGATAGCCTTAGATACAGTTTCTTAGCAGATCGTATCCCACATCATATGGTTAGATACAGCAGCTCAACAGATAGAATCAAACAACCTAGACTTACATATCCTGGCTTAGCAAACAGTATCACACTGCTTAGATACACCTTCACAGCTGATAGTATCACACATGATGGGATTAGATACAGCAGCTCAACAGACAGTATCACACATGGTAGGCTTAGATACACAGCTCAACATGAAAGTATCACACATGATAGCATTAGATACACAGCTCAACATGAAAGTATCACACATGATAGGATTAGATACAGCAGCTTAGCAGGCAGTATCACATGATAAGAGTAGATACACCTGCTCAGCAGACAGTATCATACAGGATAGGATTAGATACACAGCTCAGCAGACAATATCACACATGATAGTCTTAGATACAGCAGCTCAGCAGACAGTATCACACAGGATAGGATTAGATACACAGCACAGCAGACAGTATCACACATGATAGTCTTAGATACACAGTTCAGCATACAGTATCATACAGGATAGGATTAGATACACAGCTCAGCAGACAGTATCACACAGGATATGATTAGATACACAGCTCAGCAGACAGTATCACACAGGATAGGATTAGATACACAGCACAGCAGACAGTATCATACAGGATAGGATTAGATACACAGCTCAGCAGACAATATCACACATGATAGTCTTAGATACAGCAGCTCAGCAGACAGTATCACACAGGATAGGATTAGATACACAGCTCAGCAGACAGTATCACACATGATAGTCTTAGATACACAGTTCAGCATACAGTATCATACAGGATAGGATTAGATACACAGCTCAGCAGACAGTATCACACAGGATAGGCTTAGATACAGCGGCTCAGCAGACAGTATCACACATGATAGTCTTAGATAAAGCAGCTCAGCAGGCAGTATCACACATAATAGTCTTAGATACAGCAGCTCAGCAGACAGTATCACACATGATAGGCTTAGATACACAGTGCAGCAGACAGTATCACACAGGATAGGATCAGATACACAGCTCAGCAGACAGTATCACACATGATAGGATTAGATACACCGCTCAGCAGACAGTATCACACAGGATAGGCTCAGATACACAGGTCAGCAGACAGTATCACACATGATAGGCTTAAATACAGCAGCTCAGCAGACAGTATCACACATGATAGGCTTAGATACAGCGGCTCAGCAGACAGTATCACACATAATAGTCTTAGATACAGCAGCTCAGCAGACAGTATCACACATGATAGTCTTAGATACAGCAGCTCAGCAGACAGTATCACACATGATAGGCTTAGATACACAGTGCAGCAGACAGTATCACACATGATAGGCTTAGATACATAGGCTCAGCAGAGTGTATCACACATTGTCTTGTTATTTCCCGCAGGGTGCTATCAGTTTTCCCGCTCTTGTGTTTGTGAATGTCTTGCGGTTCGGGACCAGTCACGCTCTGCAGCTGCTGACTGCTCCCCCTTAGAGGGATCTCATACCCGGCGCATGTGTCTGGTGCCCCCTGCTGGGCAGCTTGGAACAGTCACAGATTCTTTTTCCAATTTCCCTTGTATTTAGAAACATTTCTACTTGTGTTTCACAATCCAGCTTTTTCAAACGAGGGGTCCCCTAGTCTCCCCAGTGAAGTGCTGCAGCCGGAGGTCTGCTATATAAATGCAGCCCAAAAAATCTGTGGTGGGCAAGGGGGGCGTAAAATGGGCCCTGCTGTTGGTGTTTCAACACTCCAACACTTCCCACCCCCTTAGGGCATCAAGACCCTCTGGGTCTTTTACCCCATCTCTTTGTACTGTGGGTAGTCTAACCTGCGGCTCTCCAACTATTGCAAAACTACAACTCCCAGCATGCCCCAAGGAGACGTAATTCTGCAATAGCTAGAGAGCCACAGGTTAGAGACCACTGTACTAGAAACTGAAGGGGAGATATTATATAGTCTGTTTGACAGGAGTGTGCCCCCTGCTGGACATACCTTCGAGAAAAACTGGCTCCCGATTCGGGAGTGATAATACCTGTCATTATTTAATATAGTTCCTAAAGATTTTGTATTGTTTTTACAGGTTTCCATGCACTTGATTTAAAGAGAAGCAACCGAAAAACTGCCAGATCCACCAACCGGCCATGAGGTCCGCTGCCGTCACCTGTCTTCTGACGTCCCTGTTGTTTGCCAGTAAGTACCATCTAAGAGTCTGTGTCATTGCTATACTCATTAGGAGCCTACCTACTGCTCTATCCCGTGATAATATAATTGTTAGGCCACTGCTACATGGCATGATTGGTTAACGTCATAAGGAAATGGCTCTGCTGGTTCTATCCCAGTCTACACAGTAAAGCTGTGGTCTTTGATATGTGAAAACCAGGAAATTTCAGCTTTATTTTATTACTGTCGCTTACTGTATTGCAGGCACCTCCCAGGTGGAGGTTCACCAGTACAAGCAAGTCTCTGCGCCTGAAGGTGGCACGGCCATGCTGGGATGTCTGATGGACGGCGGGGATATTCAGGATTTCCATATTCAATGGTTCAAGCAATTGGCAAGTGCTGCCCCCATGTTTATTCTCTTCCATGGAAATGACTCTGTCATCCACTGGTCCGATGCAGCTCTGGGACGCTACCGGCCGATCAGGAACAGCAGCCATGCCCATTTCTTGCAGGTCACAAATGTCACGGTGGAGGACAGTGCCCGGTACTGGTGCCTGCTTACAAGGAACGGCTCCTATCCAGTCTGGGGGGACGGAACGCAGCTCAGTGTGTATGGTGGTAAGTCTCACGGGACTGTCTTATATACACCGCCTCATCAGACAGTAGGTAGGCTGAGATATGCTGGATCGGCAGACAGTATCACACACGACAGGATTAGATATGCTGGATCGGCAGACAGTATCACACATGGTAGGCCTAGATACACCAGCTCAGCAAACAGTATCACACATGAAAGATGTAGATACAGCAGCTCAGCAGACAGTATCACACATGACAGTTTTACACACGATATGTATTCATTACTATTCACTGAGCTCCCCCTAGTGGTGGCTAGAGGCAGGCAGATATTTTTTGTAATAGAAGACAAGCAGGAGATTTATCAATGTATTTTTGCCAGTTTTCGGGTGTAAATACATTGAGAAATATGGTGTTCAGAAAAAGCACCTCTTTCATTTTTTTCCGACATAAAAGTATAATAAAATAGTAAAAACCAAAGGCAACCTTTTTTGTTACAAGTTGTATTCAATTAAAATTTCTTCCATTTGATAAAAAAGCCCCTTAAATTCTTCAGAAATCTGGAGTGTTGCGCGTGTCCTGCATTGTCTGGGGGTGATTAACACACATACACTGGAAAACTAGGCGCAGGGGGCCAATACCAAGTCTTGCTATGAGATCTGTGTACAGCCCTGTGTACAACACCCAACAGACGGTATCACGTATGATAGACTTAGATACACCAGCTCAGACGACACTGTCATCCATGGTAGAGTTGGAAACACCAGCTCTGCAGACCGTATCACACACGAAAGACTTAGAAACAACAGCTCAGAAGACTGTATCTCACATGACAGTCTTAGATGCAGCAGCCCAGCAGACTGTATCACACATGACAGACTTAGATACAGCAGCTTAGCAGACAGTATCATATCTGACATCTTCACACACATGATAGGCTTAGATACAGTGTCTCAGTAGCTGTATGTTCTTCGTGATCATCTTGCAATGTTAGTGTTTGTTAAGGCTGAATATAAGGATCTCCTGATGTCCCTGTGATTTCAGAATACACTGCAGTTGATCCCTAATTGCCACAAGAGGGCGCTCCAAACAACAAAGCTCTACCATTTGGCAGATATAATAATGTAATCTCATGTATAATGGATACTCATAGACAATTTATTCTCATCTCCCATATTCCGCAGGTAAAGGTGTCCAGGCACCGACCGTGTCTCTTTTGAGCAGTCAAGACTCTGCGGATTCCTCTGGTGTTCTCTATGCAGTGTGTTTGGCCACTGGATTTTACCCTTCGGTGATAGAGATCACGTGGAAGTTTGAAGGTGAACCTTTCCAAGGGAACATTATTTCAGAATCCTTTCTAGAAGAAGGAGACAATGCCTATGCTATAACAAGTATCCTAGAGCTCACATCACAAAGTAGAAGAAATCTCTCAGCTTTTTCTTGTGAAGTGCGTCATGATTCCTCAAGGACTCTTATCCACAAGGATCTACACCACTGTTACAGAGACACATAGAATCATCTAATACTGATTGAAGCTTGACATAAGCTTCACATTAGACCTTTATTTCCAACCTTTGATTATTATCTGATGTGACTAACACCAGTCTATAGACATGGGTTTAATAACTTGTAAGAGTGGACTGATTAAGTACATGGACTTTAAGGTGAAAACATACATTTAGGGTATGGCTATGGGGTCTACCAACACCCCTAGGTTCACATTGGTGCTTTTAATTCCAGCAGTGTGTTCTGACAGAGGAACAGACTGCCAGAATTCACTATATTCGACCTACATGCAGCTTTTGGCCAGACAAAAATACTACACACAGCACTCGTCTGTTTTTCTGCTGGTACAGATTGCCAGAGATTAAAAGTACATATGTGAACCCAGCCTAACTAAAGTACCATTACAGATGAGGTTTTTCTTATCTCAATGATGTGAGTCAATTGATTGCTTCTATCTAAGAACTCATTTCGGGCAAGTCAAATATAGTATTCTTTAATTAGGTGCATGATATAATGTCATCACCTAAATGTTTTATGTCAAATGTCTCCATAGTTTGACACAAGTTAACAACAATCTAAAGAGCTAACACTGATAGCTTATAAGTGAATACTGATTAATAAGATGTTCCTGCCATATAAACTTAGGGTCGGGGTCCTGCCATGGGTACCACAATAATGTCTTATAGTAGTAATGTAAGCCTAATTTTTTATCTCAAATTTCAGATGAATGTAATATGTTATTTCCAATCCTATGATTATTATTATTATTTGAATTGCTTTAAATATTTCCTGTTGTCACACGTTTTGGCATGAGCATAAAGCTCATGGCCCCACCTAATATATCCTATACCAGTGTCTTCTTACGTAACAGATGTGCCTTTGTGTTCTTTGAGGCCAAAGTATAACTAATATCTCCATACCCAATATAGCTACACCCCGCTAACTCCAGTCTACGATTTAATAGTGTATATCAGAAGACTGATTAATCACATGGACCAGGAAGGAACAATATCACATTAGGGTACAGCTATGGGTCCTAACACAACTCCTAAAAGAAACAATGGCTCAGTAGAGTGCTTAGATCAGTAAAATATCAGTTAATTAGTTAGTGAGTTATGAGGTAAGCAGAACAATAATCACGAATGCAATTTACTTTACTACTGTACCCCGATTGACACTGTGTACTGTGCACTGAAGATAACACAGACTGAGTGGACTTCTACCTAATCACTAAACTTACATTTACTTTGTAAAAAAAATAGTGTTGGAATATAATGACAGCCATGTATTTGAAAGTTGAACGGAACAATCTGCTTATTTGTAACTAGCATTGTACTGATCTAAGTGATATTGACATGCATTTCAGAGCAAATAAAGAGATTGATTCGCCAAATGGATATTGGTCTAAATAACCTTAAAGCAGAAAGTTACCAAAACAGGGTCAGGGTCTGAGGAGAAAGTTTGATATTCATCACGTCTTATAACATTTTCCAGGTAAAAATCTTTTGTGATCATATTCTAGTAATAGACATCACTTTGAGGGTGATACCTTCCAAGAAAACTTTTTAGGATGTTTTTTTAGGACATTTTCTAGAAGAATACAATATGTACCCTGTGAAAATTATCTTAGCACACCCAAGGGAGTGGAAGTATCACAAGTGAGTGGAAATCTCTCATTAGCTTCTTGTGAAGTATAACTGCAAAAAAAAGAGGATCAGTCAGCACATCCCAATGCACAGGTGCACCCCGCCATGGCTAGAAACAGGAAGATAAAAAAAACACACACAATGCAACAGCACTCTGCAAACACAAATAACATACAATAATGCCATAGTTATAGAAGATATTCTGGTGCTAATGTTACACTTATTTTGTAGATTTGAGATTCTTGGCAAATACATTTTGTACAAAAATTTTTGGGACCGTCTGCCAAACGTCAAGGCGATCTCTGTAAGACGGGAACCTAACACTAAATGCTACATGTTATGTGACATAATGGCCACCATAAAATTCAGGGAGTGCAGGTTCCACATGCATGCTGGGTCCACTCTGCCTTTTACAATTTTTAGTGCCATAATGGCCTCCATTAAATCCAGGGAATGCAGGTACCAACATGCATGCAGAGCCCACGCTATACCTTTCCTGGTACTATTAAAATCTAAAAATAAAATCCAATATGGCGAATGGCATAATGGAAAAAGGGTCAAAATGGCCAATTTGCCATTTTTTCACAGCTTCTCTTAACGAAACAAATAAAATGTGATCAAAAAGTCACGCACACTTCAAAATAGTATCAATGAAAACTACAGATTGTTCTGCAAAAAATGAGCCCCTAAACAGCTCAGTAGACATAAGTAGGAAAAAGTTATGGGGGTCAGAATATGGTGATATAAAAAAAAAATGTTTTTATCAAAGTTTAAATTTATTTTACACTATTTAGACATAAAAAACCTATATATATGGGGTATCGTTGTAATTGTACTGACGCAGACAATGAAGGGCATGAGAATGAAGTTTTGCCGTAAACGAAACAGGCTGGGAACAAAACCCGTAAAACGGGGGCGGAATTGCGTTTTTTTCCAATTTCACCCCATTTGGAATTTTTTTTACCGCTTCCCACTACATTTTATGCCATAACTAATGGTGGCATTAGAAAGTACAACATGTCCCTCAAAAAATAAGCCTTCATACAGCTATGTGACCGGAAATATAAAAAAGTTATGGCTCAAGGAAAATAGGGAAGAAAAATGAAAACGCAAAAACTAAAAAACCTTCGGTAACCTAAGGGTTAAAATGATGTGATAAGATTTGACCGAATTATATATTTATATCTACCGCATTATATTCATTGATGGTATGGCTATGGGTACTACAATAACCCCTGACAACAACTGAGGTCTATTATATCTCATTTTTTGGTCATATCAACTTCATCCAAGAAGTAATGGAGTATATTCAGGCTTGTAAGAAGCTGAATGTAGTATTCTCCAACAGTGTGCAAGACAAGACATTTCGACATAATGTCTTCACCTATGATTACTACTTATTAATACTAAATATGGCCAGTCGTATGAGGGTTTTGATATAAATTACCACCAATTAACACATCCACTACTGTGTGTATTAGCTTGCAACAAGGAACTGATTACATGGAATAAATTTATTTAGGGTACAGCTATGGGTTCTACCAGAACCCCAAGCAAAAACTCATTCAACTTTTAGATTTCTCAGTCAAGTGAGTGCAATTTATTTTCATCTCTAGCTATTTCAGGCTCAGGAGAAGTTAAATGTAGTGTATTTAACATGCATTAGCCTTGGTGGGTATAAACCATGGTGTCATTGGGATTGTTTTGAATCTTATTTTTAAAACTTGAACATTATTCAGAACGATGAGAATTCTCCAGGTGTCTACAGATTCATGACCTTCGGGAGTCCAATTCTACTCAGCTGATTATAGTCCTCCTATGTTCTATATGAAATACAGAGTACAAACATTTAAAAAGGTGGCTGTGTAAATCATTACAAAGTCCTACTTTAAAGGCTTGGGCATCAGGTTTGGTGAATTCACAGGAGACCTGAATCCTACTACCATGGTCTCCCATATTGTCGCATTCTTGGCCTTGACTCATACAGTCTTGGCCAAAGTGAGTCCAAGTTTCAGTGATTGTCGTGGCCAGTTCTATGCTAGCACACCTCCTGTAGGGTTTGATGGCTTATCCAGTTCCCTCACCCCCATCTGCCAGATGTATGAGACCTACAACAATCCTTTTTTTGCATCACTTTATCACAAGGGCAACAAATATCCTCTGTATTCAGCCTACATCCTGGACACCCGGCCTGGTGATGTGACAGGAGCTGACCAGACATTCCGATTGGAGCCACAGGTGAGATATGTTTGCTTCAATCCTGTATATGGCAAGACGATTGTGTTATCTGGGACTAAATAACTTTACACATCTAATGGTAAACTTTGAGCATATCCTATACTCAAGTCAACTGACTTTGTATGTAATATTCCCTGAAATATATTTTCTTACAAAAAGTTGGAAAGGTTACCCCAATTGGTAAGTAAATGCATAATATAGAAACTGAGAGACACAAGTCATGGGGAGGTTTTCTAAATGTTTTATACTTTTGATAATGATTTTTATATTTGGATTATCAGTAATAAATTACTTTAATCCATAAAAATATCTTCAGCATTGGTAGAAATTCCCATGCTGAAAATCTGACTTGTTCCCTACCACATATGTCCTTAGCAGTAACATTTCACAATTGAGAACCATCATGCTTTGAAATGCATTAGCATTCCCCTGTCTATTTATTTAATGTATAAATAAATGAGAGTTTTATATAGAGCGTTGTATATCCAGTGTCAATATCCAGGCTTTTCCCTGCAGATGGATATATTTGAAGAGAAATCTATTAGAGTCTGCATTATTTGTTTCAGCTGAAACATAAAAATGTACGCCATCTATTTTGGGTACTGCTGTGCGCATGGATATCACCCCTAAAATGAACCATATTCTTATATGATAAAATAAGGGTACCGCTATGGGCACAAATGATATGCCTATATGCCTATGATCATTAAAGCAAAAGTCTGTATATGACTACAATTTACTGTTCCATGTTCTCATCTATTTCAAGTGGAGCGAAATATCTGGGGGAATGAATTGTGTGACCCACAATCACTAATTCATCTAAAGTATCTCTTATTTTGACAAGGTTTAAAAATATTTAAAATCATATGTGTGTTATGGCAGTGGGTGTGGATCCACTGTGCCAACCAATGGATTTGACTTTGGATTAAACCTAAGGGTGTTATTTTAGCAGTTCCCTAGTAGTCACCCATTAACTCCTTTATAGGGATCTGAACTTCGCTGCTGGGAATGCACTAGGCCATTATATCTTGAAATATTCTTAGTGTGGTTGGCTGCTGTGAGCAACACTAATGCATAACCAATGTGACAGGCAAAAATGAGGGTCAGTGACAAGCCAGGGTCAGGGCTGGGAGAGTACATACAAATCTGTGAAACAGGTTAAAGGTCAGTGTTAGGACAGCTGCCCATAATTTTACTTTTGTTTGTGTTTAAGTTGTGCATCTGCTTTGTTGTACTTTACCCAACCTGCCTGCCTTGCCTGTGTCTCCATTCACCTACTCTACCAGTGTACAGCCTAGTATCCTGAATATAAGCCTAAGTGACTGTTCAGACTGGTCCTGCAGTTTTTCTGTAGTTTTGGTGTTTTCTGCATCCTGAGCTCCCAGTGCATGTATCAAAGTCCCTTACCCCAGTGGGTCAGCTGCCAACTACACTGGGACTGTCCTGGGCGGAAGTGGTCTGGTTGTTTCCATGCAGCGAAGGACTGATCCCTGTTCAGTGGTTAAAGGGTGAATACCAGGGGAGCACCTGAAGTTGGCACAGTGGGTCCACACTTGCTGATCTGTAACAGTCAGGGCAGGTAGCGTGAGGTCAATATAAAGCACAGGTCAGGCAGCGGATGGTCAGAATCAGGGAACAGGGAGAAGTTGGTACAAAGTTAGACAAATGGAGCAGAACACCTTACAAAGGGACTAGCAAGCTAGAACACCTATTGTGAAAGCACCCTCCTACGGGGAAGGTGCCTCAAGTATCCCATGTTAACCAGCCATCGACTGGTGCAGATTAGGGTGCACACGCATAGGCCCTTTAAGAGCCGGAAGTGTGGTGTGCACATGCCCTACAGGCATAGGACGAGAGGCCTTGCCGGGAAGCAAGCCGCAACCTGCGAAGGGGAAGAGTATAAACCCGGTGGCCAGGTCCACTTTAACGGTGTCTCACAACTTAGATTTTCTTTTCTGCACTTTAAGTATGCTACAGGTCTTTTCAACTTGGGGGGGACGATTCATGGTAAATGTTAGTAATGTAGAATTTTAGTACATTTTATATGAATGTATTTCTATGTAGCAACAACACATGAATCATTTAGGAAAAACATGTGGATTGTAAAGGAAGCCGAACTATGTCTTACGAGGTGGTGGCAACCACTATCCTGAGCCAATAGGACACATTTGATAATTACAGATTAATGCATATTGTGAAATTAATGGATATTCTGCTTCTATTCCAGTTGGTGGACACCAGACTGCCCAAACAAATGAACCTCCAGCCTGCCACTGAAACGGCAATCCGAAACCTTGGCATCTCGAGTACCCCTGCTGACCTCATTAAACAGTTTCAAGCCATTAACTCTGACTACACAGGAAGCAACTACCATAAGGGACACCTCAACCCTAATGCGGACCATCCTGATGGACCAGGACAGAAGGCCACCTACACCCTCACCAACGTGGCTCCCATGTATGGCTCTTTGAACAGCGGTGCTTGGAGGAACAATGAGATGAGAGTGAGAAACATTGCCAGCACTTGTGGAAAGATGTATGTAATTACCGGTGTCGTCCCTGGAAACAACTGGATTTCGGTAAACGGGGTACGAAGAATTAATATTCCCAGTCACATCTGGAGCGCTTTCTGCTGCCTGAACAACAACAACCAGCCAATTAGAGCTGAAGGATCCTTGGCACCAAATAATGCCAACACGGTCCAGGCTGGTCTCAGCATTGCAAGCCTTCAAAGTCAGCTGAAATCCTTGATGGGAGTCACTGTCACACTTTTCTCCAACAACTGCAGTTAGATGGAGCATTGAAGGGTTAATAAATAATGTAAACTTCAGTATAGTCATTGTGGAATTATTGCCAAGGAATGACTGACGATCACGCGGGTTACTGTGTACAACCCAATGTACTGTAGTTTGGGTGAGACCGACCATACTCAGTGCAGCTCAGCATGGACAGTAGACTTCCACAGACCTTAACTCACCATCTTACTGGTAGTCAATAACCATATCACTTTTCCACCACCACCATATAGCCAGTATAAGCATATAAATGACCAAATAACCAGTATAAAACCATTAAACATACACACCACCGCCAAATAACAAGTATAAACAGGGGCGTAGCTAACGGCTCATGGGCCCTGGTGCAAGAGTTCAGCTTGGGCCCCTTTCCCTCAGTGCTTTGTGTGTCTTCTTATGCGGCACAAGGGTATTTGGCCCCCCTCAGGCTCCTGGGCCCGGTAGCAACTGCTACCTCTGCACCCCCTATAGCTACGCCCATGAGTATAAACATATCTATGACCAAATAACCAGTATACAACCATATAACATACATACCATCATATAGTCAGTATAAGCATATATACCGCTACATAACATACATACAGCCACCATATAACCAGTATAAAACCATTAAACATACACACCGCCACCATATAGTCAGTATAAGCATATATATGACCAACTAATCAATATACCGCTATGTAGCATACATACAACCATCATATAACAAGTATAAACATATCTATGACCAAATAACCAGTATACAGCCATATTGGTATAAGCATATATACCGCTACATAACATACATACAGCCACCATATAACCAGTATAAACATATACCACAGAACACCATGACTTTTCATCCCTGAAGATGTCTTAAAGGGGTCTTCTACCTCTTCTCTTTTGCTCATTTTTAGCACAGGTACCGAAAGATCAATGTATAGCGATCACACGGGCAGCCCCTTATGTTGTCCTTAGGGAAAGGGAGCCCTTCCAGGTTGCCATTAGGTGGTGAGATTCTGTATAGAACTGCATTGTTGCTGGGAACCGCCCTGGGCACTTGTATACAGAATGTAGAATCATGGAGATGTCCTTAGATTCTGGAACCAGAATGCAACAGGATTACACCTTCACATTCACAGAGTTAGATGTGTTGATCATTATAGGGTTTCGGCTGGAGCATCAGACACCAGGTTAGTGGGCTTCAGAAAGTAGCCGGATGCAACCCATCATGGTCTTCTGCTTCTTCGTGGTCTTGACCCTGACTCATGTAGTGTTACTTGAAGTGAGTCCAGACTGAGGTGGTTGTCTTGGCCAGTTCTACGGTAGCACAGCTCCTGTAGGGTTTGGGAGCCCTTCCACCCCTCTCGCCCCCATCTGGCAGATGTATGAGACCTACAGCCATCCTTTCTTTGCCTCCCTCTAACAATATAGTTCTCTGTATTCTGCGTATGTCCTGGAAGTCTGACAAGGTGATGCAGCAGGAGCCAACCAGACGTCTTCGAGTGGTGCCACAGGTGAGAAAAAGTTGACTTGTATCCCATGGAAAGCTTGTCCTAACACCAGAGAAGATTTGCTAGTGGTCTTGGGGGTCAGACCTGCTCCCATATTAAAGATGTTATCTGAGAAGAGGTGAAGAGACTGCTGACATAAAGGCTATGGACACCTTTGGGGCAATTTTTAAGTAAAATTCAATAATAAAAAAGTGTACATAGCCCTTAACCTTTGTCCCAGGCCAAATTGGGCACCAGTTGGTCATCACTGGGCAACACAATCCGCTTTATGATGGTTTCAGGGTCCTATAAGCCATGAGTTGTATTGGAAACTGCCCCTTGTGCTTTGGTAGGACACATTAACACCTAGACCATGAATGAACATGGGACCCACCACCACTCAGAGATGAGGTGCAGTTTGTCATCCTCTGTATGTGCTTTCCATGCCCTGGAGCCACATGCTACTTAAGTTGGTTATGGTGGGTTCTTGTTTCCACTTTTACAATAGGACACCCTAGTAACTTGTTATGCCCCTGGAGTTTAGTAATGGATACGTCCAGTGACAACGATGGCTGCATTTCCTGCCGGAAGGTTACTGCAGTAGACCCAACCAGGAGAGCTTGGACTATTCTGTAAAATATCTGGTAATGGTATTTATATTCCAGTTAGTGGACACCAGGCTTCCATCGAATATGATGCTCCTCCCAGTTGACCTGACTACTCTTGGGTCAAGCCATAAGCTCTGACTATATCAGAAGCAACGACCACAACAGAATGGCTCTTTGAACATTGGATCTTGGAGGAACAACAAGAAGCAAGTGAGAGACATTGCCACCATTTGTGGAAAGATGTACGGTATAGGATTACTGGAATTATCCCGGGATACAATTGAATTTCGGTGGGAAGAGTCAATGTTTCGGGTCCAGTCTAGGCTCAGCACTCGAGGCCTTCAAGGTCAACTGACTGGGGGTCCATGTTACCCTATGCTACAACAGTAGTTATACTGAATTATTGACATACTTGCCAACCCTCCTGGAACAGCCAGAAAAAGGAAAAACTTCCCGGACTTCCAGAAGAGTCGGCAAATCGGAGCAAAGCATGGAGGACCAGTAGCCTTGGCGCCCATCAGCGGCCATTTTGGGACTAGTAAACATATAGGCATGTTCCACCATCAGACGTTGGCTCTGATGGTTGAATGATGCAAATTACTAGCTTTATCTATGTCCAGTTTCCATCACATGTGTGGCCGGTGATATCTAGTGGACAACCCCTTTAAGGGCATGTTGAGGTAATGGGGTGGGTGGGGGGTTGTGACTGAGTCTTCCATATATAAGCCAGAGAGCAGAGAAAGAGATATTATCCCACCTCAGTAGGCCTCGTTAATCAAAACCTTGTCTCCCACGGCAACCAATCACAGAGCGCCTCTCATTTTTCCACAGAAATGAAAGCTGTGCTCTGATTAGTTGCTATGGGCAACAGTGACACAGAGAATAAGCCTACTTAACTTCCATAGCAACCAATCAGAGACCAGGTTTCATTTCTCCCTTGTGGTTTACAAAATGAAAGCTGAAAGCTGATTGGTTGCTAAGGGCAAAAAAAATAGATGCTAAGACTACGGGCCTGACCAAAACTGCCCAATCAGAGCTCAGTTTTATTCTTCATAAACTGCTCTGTGATTGGTTGCCATGAGGCTCCTGTGACACTCCTCAGAGGAGCAATGAGGACATTTTGTCCATAGTGATGTCACCACGCCAGGTAATGACTGGCTGCTGCAGTCACGTGATCACAACGGATGACATCATCACATCCTACAGGGCAAGCTGTAAGATTAGGAGACAGCAGGGAGCCATCCAGCCAGGCACATCGGATGGGGATGGGTTGTTGCAGGGCCTTCAGCCTAGACTTACAGATGATGTCACTGCCAGCAGCTCGTTACATCACACAAAGACATGACTTAAAGGGGATGTCCAGAATTTTAACACTGATGTCTGATCCTCAGGATTGGCCATCAGTATCAGACTGGAGCTGTGTAGTCCCGACACCCACATCTGGAAAGACTCTAAAACTGCTGATTGGGGGGTGCAGGGTGTCAGACCCCCGCTGATCAGATATTAGTGACCCGTTCTGCACTTCTTTAGACTGTGGGGGGAGTATAAGAAAGGATTTGTGCGTTTTAAGCGTTTGCGTCATATTTCCTGCGCCATTCCCGCCACTAATGGGTGTACAGATGTTTTCCGGACGTGGTTAGGGTATGTAAACTTTGGATGCCGCGGACACACTCACAACATAGCTCCACTGACTGGCGCTAAAACATCCACCACGGCTCCAAGTAGCGTCCGCCTGGACACCGCGCCAAGAAGGAACTTGCCGGTTCTTGGCATGGTCTCGGCTAAGAACCGCCGGGCCGTGTGAGCTGAAGAGCTGCCTCCCACTGAAAACATTGGGAGGAGGACACCCCCAGCCACCGCTGCAATTTTAGCGCCAAAATTCCTAGTGGTATCAACGCCAGGTAGATGGTCCCAGATTTATCACATGCAGCAATTAGAGTTGTCGAAGTCGCAAGTGCTGGTATGGAAACTGACGGAATCAGTATAGAAAATAAAAAAGAAGCAGGACGCCAAAATGAAGTACCGAGGGTGAGATTTGTTAAATTTGGCGCAAGAAAACAGACAACCAACATCAGAAACTCCAAGAAATGACTTCAAATGGATCACCCCCTTAAATGGTGTAAACAGACAAGCAGGGAGTCCCTTATGACTACCCCCGAAAGCCTCATGTACACGACCGGCCCGCAAACCACGGATCTGCAAATATGGACACCTTCCGTGTGAAACCCGCATTGTTCTCTCTCCCATTACTAGAAATGACTATTCAGGTCTGCAACAAGGATAAGAATAGGACAGGTTCTAGAATCTGTGCTGTCCGTTTTTTGGGGACTCATAGAAATGAATGGGTCTGTGTGCAATCCGCAAAAAATGCAGAACCGACATGGATACAAAATACAGTCGTGTGCAAGAGGCCTAACGGCTCATGCACGCTGCCGTAGTTTTGGTCCGCATCCGCATGCCGTAGTTTTGATCCGAATTTTTTGCTGATCAGATAGGGATCCATTCATCTCAATGGGGCTGGAAAAGATGCGGACAGCACAACCGTGTCCTGTCCGCATCCGTAAAATAGAACATGACCTATACTTGTCCGTTTTGTGGATTTGTTATAAACGGACCGCAAAACACTGAAAAAGCCATACGGTCATGTGCAAGAGGCCTAAGGCCTCTTGCACATGAACGTTTTTTCTGTTTCCGTTCCGTTTTTTTGCGTTCCGTATACGGACCGTATACGGAACCATTCATTTCAATGGATCCGCAAAAAAAACGGAAGGTACTCCATATGCCTTCCATTTCCGTATTTCTGTTTTTCCATTCCGTTCAAAGATACAACATGTCCTATTATTGTCTGCATAATGGACAAGGATAGGACTGTTCTATCAGGGGCCAGCTGTTCTGTTCCGCAAAAAACGGAATGCACACGGACTCATCATCCATATTTTTTGCGGACCGCAAAATACTGAAAAAGGCTAATAGGCCTAATAGGAGATTCTTTGGAAATTGATTTTCAGCTGAGCAACGTCAGTGAATTACGGATGCAACACAGATCTTAAAAATGGACACACGGACTAACCACGGATGAAACACGTACACTTTTTTTCGCGGACGTGACACAGACACAGAAATGTGAATGAGGCCTAAGGCCTCATGCACACAGCTGTATTTTCCTTCGCACACAGACCTATTCATTTCTATGGGTCTGCAAAAAAAAACTAAAAACTGGTGTCATCTGTGTGTTGTTCGCATCCGTATGCCCATTCCGCAAATTTCAGAACACGTCCTATTCCTGTCCGTCCTGCGGACAAGACTAGTCATTTCGAGTGATGGGAAGGTGTCCATATTTTTCGGATCCATGGTTTTAGGACCTCAACACGGACGCAGCTGTGTGCATGATTCTTCCAGGGTATTACTTTGTATACAGATCTGATACATTGTATACAGGATTGTCACAGCGGGTGAAGATTTGTTACATTGTATCCGGCTGATTCCACTGCATGCAGCTAGCAGATGATTGCATGGGTTGCTATTTCTTTCCATCGCCTGCAGCCTGTCACATTGCACTGCGCTTGTCACAATGTGTCAGTGGGTGGCTCTGGATTTAGCATCATGAAGGGGGGAGGGGGGCGCAGGAAGAGGAGGAGAGAGAGAGAGTGACTGGAGGAGGAGAGATGGACAGAAGGAGGCAGCAGGAGGGGGAGGACTGCACAGGAACAATGGCTGAGGACTACAGAGACCTGGCCGGGCCTTCTCCATGTCATTGACTCGTTGCTTCATGCCACTGACTCTCTGTCCTCCAGACACAGGGTGAGCAGGGGCCCCTCATGCTGCATGCATCAGGCTGGGGTGGGTCAGGAGCCCGGCTGCAGCCATTCCCTTGCAAACAACAAGAGCAGTGCATTGTGGGGGAAAGGACTGCAGGAGAGCTCAGGATTAGGATGTTGTAGACGTGTGAGGTGGATACAGGAATAGCAGAGCCCTGAGGCTGAACTGTGCTGGATGCATAGGAATAGCCGAGGGGAGGATTCGGTTACAGGGGCAGAGGGTGGTGATGACAGAAGCTTGGGGAGGACAGGGTTAAATTAAGACCCCGGGCGACTGCTGTTTGCTAACACTATGGTTGTTTTAGGCTTTTTTGGCTTGTCTTGCGCCACGTGACGATGGATAAGAATAGCGGAGAGGATGCAGTGACGACGTTCAGGGTCTAAGGCACCTTGGGTCTGCTTTAAAGAGGACCTGTCATGGTGGGACGTGTACGATCAGGTCCCCCCAGTAGTTAAAGATGGTGGCCGTGATGACGTTATATACAACAGCATCATTGTGGAATTACTTCCAATCTGTGATGTTTGTAAGGGCATGGGTCCAGGGATTTCTCCATATGGTCCTGTCCCACGTTGACCGGCCTTGGACACTGCATGAGGGAAAAGGTATGGAGGAACCCTAACCTAGGCTGTCACTTTAAGGTCATGTTCACACTGCACAGGGGCAGATCCAAAAAGGTCTTACTAGGTTTCTCTGTTGAGTGATTGTCCCATCAGGACCCCCCCCCCCCTTAAAGGGGGAATTGGTGCAAAGAGTGCCTCTCGCTCTGAAGGACTCGGCACCACTATATACCCCCAATGGTCAATCTAGCCTCATTTGCATCAGGTCAGTCCCATTTATGCCAAGTATTGGAGAACTGCTTAAAAGACAATTCCAAAATCTTTCCTTTTAGCTCCAGGAAGAATACTGTCAGCCTGGTGGCTAATACCAGCATATTGGTATACGATTATAGGGTTAGTATCCCTTTAAGAGACCATCAGGAGCAGGATATTAGAGAACCTACCCTAACATCCCATGGTATCCATCATGCCCTACTACCCCCTAATAACCTTATTACCCTGCATTTCCTTATCATCAGTGCCCTCGCCCCTGTCTCCCCACTATCCTTCTCTAGGGCGGTATACTGCTAGCAGAACGCCCACGATGGTTTTAAGTTGCCCATCGTCTGCACACTACAATGATTCATTAAAAATGCATAGAAATAAAGATCTTATAGCAGAAGAACATATGGCTTTATGAGCCACGCTTGCAGATCTAGGGAGATATTCTTTACCATAAGGAGAAGGCGGTAACTCCGCCACTCGTGCAACTGCCAGTCATGTCTATGGAGAAAACATGGAGTCAAAGACTGGGCTACACCAAGTCAAGGGTCATAGAAGTGAACAGAGTATGACCATCCTTACTCACTTTTATGGGAGTGTGGCTCAAGGTTGTGGCGGAGGAGGGTCTTGACTTACTTGACTTTAGTCAAGGTTGGCCAATGCCCAACTGATCTCAACTCTTCGTATAGCCCTGACCCAATACGAAAGATCTTCTAGTAAGCAATGGATAGGGTGGCAATCATAGCCACTGAGGTTTGGACCCTTGGATCTTCTTAAAGATCCTAAGGTAGTATCTCAACAGTCTTTACTGGTTTTAGGACAGAAACAAGGTGGAACAGCTGTGTGTCAAGGTAGCATCTCAATGGTGTTTACTGGTTTCAAGACAGAAACACGGTGAAACACCTATTTGTCAAGGTAGCATCTCAATGGTCTTTACTGCTTTCAAGACAGAAACAAGGTGGAACACCTATGTGTCAAGGTAGCATCTCAATGGTCTTTACTGGTTTCAAGAGAGAAACAAGGTGGAACACCTATGTGTCAAGGTAGCATCTCAATGGTCTTTACTGGTTTTAAGACAGAAACAAGGTGGAACACCCATGTGTCAAAGTAGCATCTCAATGGTCTTTACTGGTTTCAAGACAGAAACAAGGTGGAACACCTATGTGTCAAGGTAGCATCTCAATGGTCTTTACTGGTTTCAGGACAGAAACAAGGTGAAACACCTATGTGTCAAGGTAGCATCTCAATGGTCTTTACTGGTTTCAAGACACAAACAAGGTGAAACACCTGTGTGTCAAGGTAGCATCTCAATGGTCTTTACTGGTTTCAGGACAGAAACAAGGTGGAACACCTATGTGTCAAGGTAGCATCTCAATGGTTTTTAATGGTTTCAGGACATAAACACCTATGCGTCAATCACCACCTTGAGATTGTTCGTCTACACTTCAAGACTTGAGGTTCTCTTGCACTGACAAGTCCATATCTTGGTTGGGGATTTAGCACCAATTCTGTATTGACGTTATATTCCAAATATGAGGCATGGAGTTGGCAGTGATAGCGACATCCAAGTTTGGATGCAAGCGAAGAAGTGGCCATCAGGTAGAACCCTCTTTAATGAGCTTGTCATTAGGAAGACACTGAAATGGAATCGGGTGGTCAAACTGGTACCCCATCAACTATTGGGCTACATCCTTAGATAGTGGTTATTCGTAGTCTTCTTTCTCCTGTTAGGGCAGCCTAACTTTTGGGCTTGTTCCCATCATCAAGATTGGATTATAGCACCAGTCGTGAGAACCTCAGATCATTAGAGGTGCTGATGAACTTCATCCAACGTGACATGAAGGACCACAAAGTCCCTAATCCTCCATGTGTTGGGTAACTTATATTCTCCACTTTCAGCTGGCAGCCATGGACCGGATGAAGAAAATCAAGAGGCAGCTTTCTATGACCCTCCGGGGTGGAAGGACCTCAGAAAAAAGCCCTGGAGACCATTCAGAGCAGATCACCATGGAAGACAATGGCAGCAGTGATAATGGTAAGTACCACCACCAAGACCAGCGAGGTAAGGATCGAACTGGTGGGTATGAGTACCCAGGTGAGTGGGTGGTAGATGCCAGCTATGTTGTGTTATTTGCGGTGAGTGTGTCCCCGTCACTTTGAAATATCCTGAGAATGGAGATGTACAACCAGAGGAAGTTGTGTGTGGGCCAGCCATCGTACCATGCTTTGGGTAGGTCATTAATACCAGTGTTCCACAGAGGGAGAACCTACCATTGTAATACATGCAGGCCCTCCGAGTTGACCTTGGGAAACTATTCTCAGGAAAGATCTAGTTCCTTTCCAGTATTGTTAAAGGTGTAGTCCGTGGGACTACAGGTTCAAAAAGTCTACCGGTGGCAAAACTAGTTCTTGGATCCATTGGTAACACTGGGCCTGGCCACCTTCTTGAGGTTGTCCTCCAAGCATCTTGATCTTGGAATGGTTTGGCAACCCTTGTGGTCTTGCTCTACTGTGGTGGAGAGTGCCCCAGGGGGTAATTAGGAAGAGGTCAATTAAGAGAAAGATGAAGTATGATCCCATTAGGTAGCGGGAATGTGCACCTTGCCCATGGGATGAGACTGGCGGCAGGTAGGTGCGGGTCTGGAGGTAGTTCTGACTCGTTTCTTACTGGAAGTCTCACTGGTGAGTGCCCGCTTTGCATGCTGCTGGTTTTTTGGGTTGAAATCAGGGGATTTTTTTATTTATTTATTTGCTTTTCCAGTTTTGGTTCCTTTTTGTTGAATCTGTATGATTTATTTTTCTTTTACGTTAATTTATTCTTCCCTTGCTGTCTTTTCCCTTCTTCTCTGGCATCCCCCCCCCCCTCCCAATTTGTCATTTCCATCCCTCCCCACCCCATCTTCTTTCTCTTGATTTTGCCATGGCTTCCTCACCATCCTCCATGCTTCCTTTCGGTTTCCCTGTCTCCTGTCCCCTTTCTTCCTGTGGTTCTTATTCTGAATCTATGCCCATTCTTGCCCTGCCTTCCACCCTACCTGTTGTCCTGATTACCCCCCCTCCCTCAGAGCCCATCGTCCGAAATGGGAGAAGCCTTTCGTCCCACAGCATGCAATCCTTCCTGCACCACTACACCGCCAGCTCCTTCCAAAAGCCGCCCATCCCCCGGCCGCACAGTGCCGTCTGCCGGAGCCTCAGCTCTTACCTGAACCGGAGCAGCCGACTAGGTACGTGTGTGTGCACCAGCAGACCGAGCGTGCAAAACCGCCACACCGGGCCCTGCCAGTGCACACCTCCAGCTCGTGTGTCAGTTTGCTTGTGCACACCGAGTGCGTGTGTCCTCCTGAGATGTTCTTTAAAAAAAACAACTCACCATTCTAATATCTCTGCTTGCTGTCAGTGAAATGAACTTTTTCTGTTTCTGTCAACACATGAGCAAAACACACAGCAGGACCGATCTTAGTTTGCGACAGTGTATCAGCACAGGAAAAATGTATTGGCTGAAAAACCTGTCCTGGCCTTGTCCTACTTTCACACAGCAGAGGGTTTGCTACACTGTATCAGTATCGTCAGTCCTATTTTTGCGCCCTCTGCTGGTGAGTGCAGTGTATAACTTAGGCCTCATTCAGACAGCAGTAAAGTGGTTGTGTTTCGGCCATTAGTCCTGCGGCAGTAATACAGAAGCACCCACATTATGACCTTGCGGTAGCGCCCCCACTTATCTTTAGGTGTCGAGTGGTATTCGTCTCATGCATGTATCTGCTCGTGTGATTTGTCTCCTACCATATGGCTACTGGCAGAAACACGTTGGCTTGCAGCCGCCATATTGATGGCGACGGCCTGTAACTAACAAAAATGCTGGGCAAAGACTAAATGGTTAATAGGAATGAAAATAAAAATCATGTTGCTGCTTGGAAACCGTCAGCAAGGTGCAGTGGGGTAGAGTGGGTTGCCAGTGTCTGGGGCAAGCCAAGTACTGCGCTCCCTAAGCTGCGGCCTTTATAGAACCGCATTATACCAAGACCAAGATTACCAATAATAACACTATATAAAGGCCAAATAATACCGCCACACCATGCCCACATAGGATCAGAATATTACCGCCATACTAATCCTGAATTTAAAACAAAAACAGCCTTTCCAACAATAACACTATAAGAAGCAAAAAATACCGCCAAGACCATGAGTGCATATTGCACCATACTGATACCGGGGTCCCGGCCCCCAGTCTGATGGAGCGGCCCCTCCGCTCATTCTCTATAGGACCGCCTGATGACTGAAGTGCCAGGGAGCATGCCCGACCTGCCGCTTCATCAGACCCCCGTTCTAGGGATCCGTGGGGGTCCCAGCGGTCAGGTCCCCACTGATCATCAACCCCCGTTTTAGGGATCCGTGGGGGTCCCAGCAGTCAGGTTCCCACTGATCATCAGACCCCCGTTTTGTGGATCCGTGGGGGTCCCAGCAGTCAGGTTCCCACTGATCAGTTAGTTATTCCTGTGGATAGGGGAGAACGTTAAAACTTGGTGCAATCCCTTTAATTTATTCCCAGTCACCATTGAGGGCCCATGCGGCCTCCCACTGAAAGTCACAGTAGACTAGTGGGCCTAGGGGGGAGGATTAATACGAAGGATTATTACTGTGGGGGGCCTAAGTGGAGTCCGCACAGCAGGCCCATGGTACTTTTACAAATACTCCTTGCTGTGCAGACTCCACGTAGGCCCCCACAGTAATAATCCTCCAGTATAAGACCACCCCCAGTCCCTATTTAAGCCCCACTGATACAGTTACTATAAAATGCCAATGGCAGGGGCACTGGCTGCAGCCCCTCACTCCCTTCACTAATATTGCCTCTCGGAAGTCCCACCCCGGCCTATCTATCCATCCTGGTGCACTCTGCTTTGCCTACTGCTCACAGCAGTGCACAACTTGGTTTTCAAGGCCTAGAAGGAAGGGGTGTAGCGGTTTACGAGAAAACTAACTCATCATGCGTGCAAGCCTAGCTTGAACTACCCTGCGTGTAGCCTCAGCCATTGACTCTGCACTCATCATGGCAGTCACTGCCCCAGCGGCCGGGTGCTCCCTGCAGTTTGGAACCCGGGGCAATCCCCCCGCCCTACGCCACTGGCAAGGTGCTGTTGACTGATCTTCGAATGTAAAAGACTCATTCATCTTCATTTGACCTCATCTCTGGTCCTTTTTTAGGTACCCTTCCCTGATCCTAAAGAGTAGGGCTCATGCACACGAATGTACTTTTTGTCCATGTCCCTTCCGTTTTTTTGCGGACCGTATGCAGAACCATTCATTTCAGTGAGGCCGCAAAAAAACGGAAATGACTCCGTGTGCATTCCGTATCCGTATGTCCTCAAGTCTGTATCGCAAAAAAAAAATCGTTTTGCGGACAAGGACAGGCATTGTTACAGTGGATCCGCAAAATATACGGATTTAACACAGATGTCACCCGTTATTTAATACGATCTATGGGTTCTTCAATGACCCCTCTCTAGTCTGTATTGTAATTCCCCCCTCGACCCCCTGGGAACCTTCAACGGCACCTCCTGAGCCTGTTAACCCTTTAGTAGCTTGACTTGGCACTACGTCCACTGTTGCATTGTCATTGGGCTTGCACCATATTCACTGCAGTGTCATAACTGTTCCACTACACTCGCTGCAGTGTCGTCACCATTGCACTTCACTCGCTGCAGTGTCGTTACCCTTGCTCCGCATCTCCCCCATCATCACAAATGGCATCGCTCACATCGATTCATTTTGATTTTGTCCCTTTTTAAAACCCTCTCGCTTTGTCAGTTCCCTTTGGTAAATGGCCATCATTCCAGACCCTCTCAAACGATAACCAACTGATGAGTCATCTGACTTAAAGGGGGACTCCACTTTCAAACACAGTATTCTGGTCGCCCAAAAATACTCACCCTTTAACTTGGATCAGCATCTTGCCGCATGTCCGACTTGTCCGTTGTGTGACAAACCTGCTCCCTTTGTCTAGAGATTGTACACGAAGACCTGAAAATGGGCTCTGACGGGGAGAGCGATCAAGCCTCCGGCTCTTCTGATGAAGTTCAGTCGCCAGTCCGGGTCAGGATGAGGAACAATGCCGCGCGGAAAATATCCACAGAGGTAAACCTGCTGTCACCCCCTTCTGTCTAGTTAATCGCGTCTTTAAAAAGTGGTTGACAACCAATATGGCTGCCATTACAGCTCCTATGGGGAGGTCCTTGGGGTATGTAAATGAGATGCAAATCTGTGAAATTTTACCAAATATAACCAAGAAAAAATGCAGTTGCTACTTGGAAACCATCAACAAGCTGCTGTTGACGGATCTGTTATTCGTATTAAGGAGCAGAATGTGAACAGTTGTGTATTAGAAAGTTGTGCCCATCCCAATACCAGCCTCTGTGGAGGACCCCTTTAAATCTAGACGTATTTTCCCTCCCCCTAGGATGTGAATAAGCGCCTGTCCCTCCCGGCTGATATCCGTCTTCCTGAGGGCTACCTCGAGAAACTGGCTCTGAGTAGCCCCCCGTTCGATAAGCCTTTAAGTAGACGACTGAGAAGAGTTTCTCTGGTGAGTACCCCGCTGCCTCAAACCAATCCTGCTCCCCACCCCCCAATAATTATAACCTCGCCACCATTACTGATCTCTCCATATCTTCTCTTACAGTCGGAGATTGGTTTTGGGAAGTTGGAAACCTATGTCAAATTAGACAAACTGGGAGAGGTGAGTAAACTGGTCAGCACAGTGAATAGGTCTGCGTTGCAATACCGCACACAACCTGCAGACAAGTGTGGCGCTGTTTTAACTTCAGCGACTTGCGAGAAGGTGGACGTAGGGGCAGTGTCCCTTTAACTACATCCCATCTATCTTCTTCCCTCAGGGTACTTATGCCACTGTTTACAAAGGCCGGAGTAAGCTGACCGAGAACCTGGTGGCTCTTAAGGAGATTCGTCTGGAGCATGAAGAAGGTGCACCATGTACAGCCATTCGGGAAGGTAGGTACCAAGGACAAAACTATAAGGTGCCCATTAACACTACCTCCTGAAGATTCCGCCATCTAATTTCTGTGGGGGTCTTCTGACTACCCTGTTGGAGAGCCTATTGGATTTAATGGTTTGGTCACCTATAGACCACTCCCTTAAAGGGGAACTTCATCAGAGGTGTAGTTATGGGGGTGCAAAGATAGCTATCATACCAGGCCCTGGTGGCAGATAGGGCTCTAAATCCCATAAGAAGAAGTGATAGGTGGCTGCTCTGTTGCAGGTTTTATATTTGGGCCCAGAAGCCTCCAGTGATGCTAGTAAAAGGGGCGGAGCTGTGACAACCTCTCATTAACATGAAGTGATTGATCTTCTACCCCTTTCTCGCCTTAGTTTCCCTTCTAAAGGACTTGAAACATGCAAATATTGTTACTCTGCACGACATCATCCACACGGAGAGGACCCTGACTCTTGTCTTCGAGTATCTGGTGAGTTGGGGGCAGAGGGAGAAGTTTATGATCTTGGCAGAGGCCTTTAAGGAGACTATTGCCCTGCAATCTGAAATTGAGATGGGTCACGTCTTGAGAACAGATCTTGCAACATGACTGCTTGGCCTGAGGGTGGCGCCTTAAAGTGGTTGCAACTACCGTGTCTTGATAATGCAGTGGCTTGGTTTGGGTTGGCCCCAACACTATGATGGGTTCCCCGGATACCCACGAGGTGTCACCACGTGTTGATGCTTTCTGGAAGGACTAGCAAGGCGTGGTGCACCCTGTCCGTCTCTCTCTCTCAAAAGGCTGGTATCCTGGTCAAAGGCTGAAGGCCCACAATCTGTGGCTCAGTAGTCTGGGTGGCTCCTTGGTCACAGGGCTAGTAATCCATGTTCTGTGGCTCAGCGTCCGCATCTCAGCATCTTCTTATGGTCACTCATGAAGACAGTCTTCCACTCCAAGCACTGGTCCCTAACTGCAGAACACTAGGGGCTCTGACTGCTCTCCTTATATACAGTTTCTAGTGGAACTAGAACATTCTAGTGGGAGGGGTGGAGTGGAGAAACTCAGCACAAACAAATACAATGTTACAACTCCCGTCTGTCACAGTAGGTTTTCCAGACATAACAGAGCTAAACCAGACAGTCAGAAGGTCAGTCTGTCTGCCACGTGCGCTGATTATTTTTTACTTCTCCTCCAATCAGGACAAAGATTTAAAACAGTATCTGGACGACTGTGGGAACTTAATAAACCTTCACAACGTCAAGGTGAGTGTGTTATCCTCATTGGTCAAAACTGACCCTGTTGCCCACAGGCACCTGCAAGATGCAGCCATATACTACTTACCTCTAGCACACAACAAAGCTCCACCCTGGGAGGCTGATCTCTGTATTGATTCTCTCATTTTCAAGATCTGCTTGCTCTGATATTTTGCTTGTGCAGCTGCAGATTCAGTGCTCTGTGGGTGCCGCCTATACAGTTGCTCTGATAGTTTGCTTGTGCAGCTGCAGGTTCTGTGCTCTGATAGTTTGCTTGTGCAGATGCAGGTTCAGTGCTCTGTGGGTGCCCCCTATACAGTTGCTCTGATATTTTGCTTGTGTAGCTGCAGGGTTAGTGCTTGGCAGGTGTTCCCTGTACAGTTATGCCTTACTCACACTCATCAGTAATTCTGAGACAAAACCAGGTGCAGCTCTAAACACAGAACAGGTGCAGATCTTTCCCTGGTTTGGGCTAACAATCACTTATGGAAATCACTGATGTGTGAATAAGGCCTTACTCTGACATTTTGCTTGTGCAGCTGCAGGTTCAGAGCTCGGATGGTGTTCTCTGTACAGTTGCTGTGACATTATACTTTTGCAGCTGCAGGTTCAAAGCTTGTTGGCGTTCCCTGTGCAGTTTTTTCAACGTTTTGCTTGGGCAGCTGCATGTTCAGAGCTCGGGGTTCTCCCTGAGAAGCTGCCTCCATGCTACACTCTATGTACTTGCGTCTCACCCATCTTCATCACTCACACTCATTACGGTTGTGGGACATAGTGCAGTTCAGAACCCTCCTGGGGGATATAAAACCAGCTGTATGTGAATAATACTGGCAACAGATGCTGAGAGAGGGGGAAATACGCCACTGCGTAATCAGACTACACAAGGTTCGTTTGTAGTCTGTAACCATGGCAATACATAGGTTGAGATACCAATGTATATGCAAAATAGCAGCATGTTTATAATTAGGGCTGTACACTAGGACTGGAGTTTTCCTTTAAGTAACTGTCTGCTCTTTGTATAGCTTTTTCTTTTCCAGCTTCTTCGAGGACTGTCGTATTGTCACCGACGTAAAGTTCTGCACCGAGATCTGAAGCCGCAGAACCTACTGATCAATGAGAAGGGGGAGCTCAAACTCGCTGACTTTGGTAAGTGAAGCCTGTACGTGAAGAAAAAAAACCCCAGCCAGTGTTTTGTCCGACTTTTGTCTCCAATTTCCGTTCTTGCGTGTCTTTCCAGGCCTGGCCCGCGCCAAATCTATCCCCACAAAAACCTACTCCAATGAAGTGGTTACTTTGTGGTACCGACCACCAGATATTCTTCTGGGGTCTACTGAATACTCCACCCAGATCGACATGTGGTAAGTAGAGGAAGAGATTTGCTGGAGAGGGAGGAGGGGGATGCAGCTGCAGTTTTCGCTCTGTGTCAGTGAGGCTGCATGTTGTGAATGTGGAGACCGGTTGTATGCTGAATGATTATAAATCGGATAGGACTAAACGTGCCGTCCGGTACAACTTATTGCCCCCCGTTATCAGCCAAATCTAGCAGGCTAGAGGCTGACTGTAGCGTTCTTCTGGTAGCCGCACGACCACCGAGAACATAGCTGAGAACCTCCAGATATCACCTGCTCCGCTATGATAACGCTGATGTGTCTGGCGGCTATACGATGATGATGATGCAGTGCTGTGGATGATGAGGGTGACGGTTACGTACCCATTTGTCTCTGTTCTGCCTTCTCTAGGGGCGTCGGCTGCATCTTTTACGAGATGGTCACAGGGCGACCGCTTTTCCCAGGATCCACTGTGGAGGAACAGCTGCACTTTATTTTTCGGATACTCGGTAATTTACACTTAAAGGGAACTTTATGACACAGGATACGTGTCTTAATGACACTTTGTAAGCTGGATTGAAACGCGTCAGTCAACCAGATATGGATTCCAATGTGTTGCAAACAGTGAGGTTCCATTAATCTGGCAGCTGTCGGATTATCAGATATTCTGAATTATCAGTTATGGAAAGGATACAAAATGTAACTTGAATCGGAATGAACGGAATTTCACTTTCTCCTTTTAGGAACACCCACGGAAGAGACGTGGCCCGGGATCCTATCTAATGAAGAATTTAAATCCTACAACTACCCCAAATATCATCCAGACCCGATCCAGAAGCATGCCGCCAGGTATGGGGCCCTTATGCCACCCTTACCACTGCCCACTTCCTTTTACCCCCTCTCCCCTTAATGCAATGCTTTGTCTTTCTCAGGCTGGATACGGATGGAGCCAACCTTCTCACCAAATTCCTTCAGGTAAATGTGGCCCTTAGGGTCCATTCACATGTCCGTAAGTGTTTTGAGGATCCGGAAAACACGGACACCGGCAATGTGCGATCCGCAGTTTGCAGGCCGCATATTGCCGACACTAGAAATGCCTTTTCTGGTCCTCAATTACAGACAAGAATAGGACATGTTCTATTTTTTTCGGGAACGGAATTGCGGATCCCAAAAATACGGATCCACATCCGTTCCAGCCTCAGTGAAAGGGTCCTGAAATTGCGGAACGGATGCGGACCAAAATTACGGACGTGTGAATGGACCCCTAAAGGGATTGTCCAAACTTACAGCAAAATGGCCAAAAAGTGCACCAAGAAATAAAAACACCTGCTAATGGCCCTGCCATTTAAGGTCCCCACCTGACTGGATATGAGGAGGTCCCATGACCACTGCTGCCACTCATTGGCCTCAGTGGTCACATGTACAATCCCTTTAATTTTAGCACAATGGGCGTTGTAGTTTCACAACTGCCTTAGAGCCCCCAGTTTACAGACCACTGCTATAGCTGGTAATACAAATCAGCTACAGGGATAGTGAGAGTTGTAGTTTTACAATTACCTTAGGAGCACCAAGTTACAGACCAACGCTAAAGATGGTTGCAAGTTGTCTGAGCATGCTGGCAGTTGTAGTCTCACACAGCACCCCAGGTTGCGGACCACTGCTATACCTGGGAAGACAGGTTGGTTGCAGGTAGTCAGGGCATGCTGGGAGGTGGTTTGACAACCACCTTAAAGCCCCAGGTTACAGACTAATGCTATAGCTAGGGT
Organism: Bufotes viridis; assembly: GCA_033119425.1. Classification (NCBI taxonomy): domain Eukaryota; kingdom Metazoa; phylum Chordata; class Amphibia; order Anura; family Bufonidae; genus Bufotes; species Bufotes viridis. The sequence continues at coordinate 148,120,016 of CM065597.1, forward strand.
TGCAGGTAGTCAGGGTATGCTGGGAGTTGTAGTTTGACAACAGCCCTTGAACTCAGGGTTGCAGCCCTATCGCTGGTGCTGAAGATTGGTTGTTTGATGGATTCCATGTTTCCACAGCTGGAAGGAAGGAGAAGGATCTCCGCAGAGGAAGCCATGAAACACTTACACTTCCAGGAACTGGGGGAAAGGATTCATAAGCTACCAGACAGTGAGTACTACAACCTCCATCAGTACCTGGGTTACAGCTAGTACACCGCACACAGAGGCTTTCACCCAGCTTTCCTATAGTCTTGAATGTCACATCTGTCCAGTTACGGGGCAGAATCATTGCTTTGCTTATCGAGGTGGGCTTGCCCTCATCATCCTCAGAGAGCAGGGTCCGTCGCCCAGAAACAGATAGTAAATTTTTGCTATTTTCCTTTCACCAGCTACTTCCATCTTTGCACTGAAAGAAATACATCTGGATGAAGAGAACAAGCTTCGGCCAGCCACGGAATCCGGTAAGACCCCTTCCAGATGGCCTGGGACTATTTTTAGAGCAGGGGGTCTCCAGCTGTCAGGAAACTACAACGTCCAGCCTGCTGGGAGTTGTAGTTTACAACGGCTGAGAAACTACAGATCTACACTGCATACCACCTAGCATGTCCTCCGTATTCTATAAGATCCATTCAGTGACAGCAAGCAGTGAGAATGAAATGCTTGGTTTCTGCTTTGCAGTTCACATACAGTCTCGAAGGCTCAGCCTCGTTCTTGGTTGAACGTTTGGAGGTCTATCTTCGAAGCAAGCATGTGGTCCGAACAGCTGAAGGAGCCCGAGGCCGGGCGGAGTCGGACTTGACTGCTCTTTGAGCCTGCAGTAGGTGGACAAGTGGACATTAAGCAGTGCCAGCATGTGGCATCTACAATACCCATATTATCTTTCCCGTTGCCGTGCGGACACTATGTGCTGATCTGCTGCTGTTCCTGCGGGGACTTGTTTGGCACACCCCCACCGTGTGTCATACCGTGCGCCCCTGACGAATGTCCTCTCCTTGCTCTCCCTTGTGTGCCCATCCTACCCTACTCCCAGGCATACTAGGAAGTGTTTCTCTACATGAAGAGCTGGCCAAGAGGTCACCATCTGGACATCTCGATCCTGAGGAGAGCTGATGACTTAAGATCCAGGCTTGTCTATGGCTTTGGTGGAAGGGGGTTCCGAAAAAAAGTCCTCTGGTGGTAGGAAAAGACCATTGAGAACGATGGAGAGGGCGACTAGGCCCTGCGTGGACTCTACTCATAGATGGTGGAAGGGTTCTTGGCTTATCCTACGTTGCGCCAGGGATGGGTGAAGGTATGTAAGACATGGTGTGGAGTCACTTTAGCTCAGGACGGCGCCTGCGCCAGCCGTCAGTATTAGCGGGGGGCTCGGCTACGAGAGTCCTCACAAACTGCGCGCAGGTACCAAAGCTTAGCATTCTGTAGAGAGCAGAAAGGATGAGCAGACGATGTATACACGGGCAGCCCTTCCCTACTCTGATCCCTTTTACTTTGCCACCCAGGGGAGGAGCAAGGAAAGGGCCCGAACCCTCTTCCTGCTACATATCAGACGTATGAACAACTATTAAAACCGTGAACCAACCTCCGCCTGGTCTGCGCTTTCCTGGGATACTCTACCCAATGAAGGTTTCTTATTATTTCAAGGGTTGGTCTACGACAGTGATGGGCAAAGTGTGGCTTTACAGCTGTTGCAAAACTACAACTCCCACCATGCCCTGCTGTAGGCTGAAAGCTGGTAGACAGTCTTTGCATGCTGGGAGTTGTAGTTCTGCAACAGCTGGAGAGGCGCACTTTGCCCATCAGTGGTCTAGGATTTCACATCCTATCCTAGTGATCGGTGGTGGGCTGTGAATGTAAAAATCCCCGAACACCGCCAGTGAAAACCATCATTCCCTATGTGAATTTGCATAGTGCCTGCGACATGCAGGCTGCTGCACGAAGCGCAGCCGGTCACCTCTCCTGTGCATTACACCCGTATCAACATACAACTCATGATTTGGAATACACTATATAACCATAGCTTCTGCTTAACGTCATGTCCGGACTAGGCAGACAGAGCTAATCGCTGCAGACAAAGAGTTCTACAATCAAGATGGCAGACCGAGGGGGTGGAGAACGATACCTGGATCCAAAGATACCAGATACTAGGCATGGCTTTCATGAATATTTCCTTTATAGGGGTATTCCCGCCTCAGGCATTGGTGGCCTATACCGTCTGGGACCCGCTCCTAAAGTGAAGGGGCACACCCCCTTTCCATTCACCGCCATGGGAGTTCTGAAAACAGCCAAGCACCGACTCCACTATTTTTGGTGAATGGACAGGAAACCAATGCATGCTCGGTGCGCTCTCCTGTTCTTCTATGAGACCTCCGAAAATGGCGGTGGGACTGCTCGGCTATTTTCGGAATCCCCATAGAAGTGAATAGAGAGCATGCGCTCACCCCGGGGAGGGGGGGACAACACCGCTCTTATCTGACCTGATGCATTTCCCAGCGAAATGCCACCAATGTATGAGATGGGAATAACCCTTTAAAGGGGTTGTCCCATCTGCGACACTGATGGCCTGTCGATACGATATAAATATCCAATAGGAGAGGGTCCTAGAGGTGGGATATACACCTGTCTCAAGAATGAGAGCACGTTGCGCATGCGCAGCCACCCCTCGCTACTATGTGCCAGTTCCATATTGGCAGTCGCACATGCGTGGCGGCCTGCTCTCCATTCACTTTGGGTCCTGCTCCTTGCAGAACTTTAGGGCACAGCCTATCAATCTCCCATAAATGTCTCAGATGGGACACCCCTTTAAGTCACAGCGCCCCGGCAGTCGCCCCTTTCGGCCAATCACTTCCATAACCCATGATATTATAATAGGACTTTAATTTTGGCAATCTAAGAAAAATACTGTGTACAAGGGTAAGGTCTCTTTGGCCGTGTGGCGATTACTGCTCCAGGTTCAGGTCCTTCGAGACGAGATCTTCCTCCACGTTCTCCAGCGCCCACTGATGTTCTGTGATCTCCATGGCTTCCCATTCGGCCTAAACAAGATGGAAACCGTCAAAAGGCAGCCTTTTCTCGACTTGTTATACGTCGCCCTAGCTAATTCCCGGAGGGGTGTGGGCCGCCCCGTGCCTTTTAGAGTAGGGGTGCATTCCCCTTGGGTACTCGTCTAAGTAGGGAGGTGACAGACATGAGATTTCCAACACGGAAAAGGGTCAGGTGGCCGAACACAGTTCTCTGTATCCTCCAAAATGTCCGACAACGGTTGCGCAGTTCTGGATTTTGGGGCGCACTTACTTTGAAGGCTTTATTGGTGTCTTGCGGCGCGGCCATGGCCGCTCCTGTCATCTGGTCCTGCATGATACGGCTCTGGTCGGCGGCTGGAAGGCAGATACAAGACCAAGAGGTTACAGCTCGCCCTACAGCACTCGACAGAAGGCGGGGTGCAATCTGGGGCTCTCCGGCTCAGGCAAAACTACAACTCCCAGCATGTTGAGAGTTGTAGTTTTGTAGTCGCTGGAGAGCCACACAGGTTGCAAACCTTAACGAGCAGCAGGATCAACCCTATTAAACCAGGCATGCCACCTAGTAGCGATACGTGTCTTGTGAGAAAAAAAGACCTTTATTCTTTATGCAAATGAAGGCCTCAGTGCACAGGGGGTGGGGCCTAGCCCCTAAGTGCACTGAAGCCCTCATTTGACTAAATATGAAGTCTTTTTTCTTCTTCTCAGGAACACTGCAAGGACTGTGATCATTTTCATCAGCAGGAACAACCCCAACCAGGCAGTATGTCTGTCTGGTTTATTGGGGTGGATCCTGCTGAACTATTCTTTTTAAAAATGGGCTGTAATCCCGGGCAACGGCTGAAGTTTGGGAAGCGGATCTACGACTCACCATTGTCCTGTCCCAGGATCAGTGTGTACATGCTCCTCAGGCCAAACACGTTGAGGAAATACCAGGAGGCAGAGCTCACCCTATAAGACACCCACAGGTCAGATCGGCGGCCGAGTCCAGAAGCGGAGGGGACAGCGGGAGACATACTTACCAAGAGGCGTCCAGGGACTCGAGCTCAATGCCCCGCTGCAGCATGGGCTTGAATCGCAGGGTCAGGGGGAAGGGAACCTTGGCTGGAAAGACACAACATGAATCACGAGATTAAAAAATGTGAAAAACGTTTTTCAATATCTTCCCTGCAGAGATCGGACCAGGCCCGATGCCTGAGGCTGCACTACTGAGACATCCCCGTGCCAAAGCCCCATCTACATCCTACCTGGCCTAGATCGTATCAGAGAGGTCACTCCATGACCACACTGGATCTGAACCCTTCAGTAGTGCAGCCTCAGGCTTTGGGCCTGCGTAGGAGTTTTATGGTCGGTGAAAGGGGCTTTTTAACTCTTACTCGTCAGGAAGCCGGAGAAGGCCCAGTTGATCCATCCTCCGATGAGGATCATGGGGAGGACGTTGGTGAGGTTGCCCTTCATCATCTCCGTCATCATGGAGGGATCTGTGGGGTGGGAAAAGGAGACACTGAGTCAGGTGATTGTGCCGTGGGTGGTCTGCGGCCCGGAGGGGTTGGGTGGTACCTACCTGTCATTGGGTTCTTCTGGATCACTTTCCTCTTGGTCTTCTTGAAGAAGCCGGTCTCTGCGTCGTTGAAGTAGAACTTCCTCATGAGGAACGACTGGACAAGAAAGGAGACGGCCATCATAGCCCACCCCCCACACCGCGGAGCTCAAGAAGCTAGGAAAGCTGCTCGACAACCCCCGCAGAGCTGGCGATATGGGTTGTCAGATCACTATGACCAGGGTGGGATGGTCGCAGTGGTACTCACCTGCCTGGGGATGTATTTCCCGTTCTCCCTGAGGATTCGGCTCCGGATCAAAACCTGACTGAGGGGTGGAAGGAGGACAGGTTAGGAAAAGAGCTGAAAAATGGGGAGCGGGGGAGGGGTGACAACTCAAAAGTGCCACAGACTGCGAGGAGGAGGGGTGGACTGCAAGGTGCAAATCTGGGGCCACAGTATGAAGGGGAAGAGTCACAGCACAGGGGCCACATTAGCATGTGGGGGAGGAGTCACAGCACAGGGGCCACATTAGTATGTGGGGGAGGAGTCACAGCACAGGGGCCACATTAGTATGTGGGGGTGGAGTCACAGCACAGGGGCCACATTAGTATGTGGGGGAGGAGTCACAGCACAGGGGCCACATAAGCTGATCACACAGGGGCCCCACCTGTCACTCAGGGGCTCCAGCTCCGTCTTCTTCTCCCCTTGCAGCAGCCGGGTGACATGATGCCTCAGGAGGCCGCTATAGAAGGTGATAACCACGATGGGTAACACAACCCACAGCCGTATACTGGAGTCCAGCAGCAGCTCCGGGATAGTCATCTTGTCTGAGAGGTCAAAGCGGAAAGACGCACACTACTTCCGGTTCGTCCGCCAGGAACAATCATGGCGGCGCCAGTGCCTAATACGTCATTTCTAGTCATGTGACTGAAGGAAGGCTGGGTGACGTCAGAGCCCGCGTGGTGCTGCTGCCTCCAGGCTGCTCCAGACATGGAGGAGAAGGTCCTCAGGTACGAGGCCTTCCTGACGGATACCCTGCAGAGAGACCTGAGGTGCGTACCACGTGACTCCGGCGGCGGTCATGTGACCGGCTATATGCACGTGATCCGGGTGCTACACTAGAACAGCTTTCAGGGGGTTTGCTGCACCTTGTTGTGTTTGGGAGGGTCTGTGTGTAAGGCCCCTCCCCCCACATGGTGGCCACACCCACCAGGACCCGCTGAGAGGGCCCATTTATAACCTGCCAGGAAGGGTGCCCCATATACTGTGAGGAGTGCCCCTATACTGTACTGTGTCCGTCACAGTGCCCTCATTTACAGGTGCCGGAGGGGTGCGCTGTATACCCTATACACAGCCGAGCGGAGTACCTTCATTTACAAGTGCCAGGGAGGGTGCCTTCATTTACAAGTGCCAGGGAGGGTGCCCCCCATACACTTGTCTAAATGGGTGACAACGTGTACAGTGACATAGGGCGCCCAAAAATCCAGTGTCAGCGGAGCACCCTCCTATACAGTGTCAGCGGAGCACCCTCCTATACAGTGTCAGCGGAGCACCCTCCTATACAGTGTCAGCGGAGCACCCTCCTATACAGTGTCAGCGGAGCACCCTCCTATACAGTGTCAGCGGAGCACCCTCCTATACAGTGTCAGCGGAGCACCCTCCTATACAGTGTCAGCGGAGCACCCTCCTATACAGTGTCAGAGGAGCACCCTCCTATACAGTGTCAGCGGAGCACCCTCCTGTACAGTGTCAGAGGAACACCCTCCTATACAGTGTCAGAGGAACACCCTCCTATACAGTGTCAGCGGAGCACCCTCCTGTACAGTGTCAGCGGAGCACCCTCCTGTACAGTGTCAGAGGAACACCCTCCTATACAGTGTCAGCGGAGCACCCTCCTATACAGTGTCAGAGGAACACCCTCCTATACAGTGTCAGCGGAGCACCCTCCTGTACAGTGTCAGAGGAACACCCTCCTATACAGTGTCAGCGGAGCACCCTCCTGTACAGTGTCAGCGGAGCACCCTCCTATACAGTGTCAACGGAGCACCCTCCTGTACAGTGTCAGAGGAACACCCTCCTATACAGTGTCAGCGGAGCACCCTCCTATACAGTGTCAGCGGAGCAGCCTCCTATACAGTGTCAGCGGAGCACCCTCCTGTACAGTGTCAGAGGAACACCCTCCTATACAGTGTCAGCGGAGCACCCTCCTATACAGTGTCAGCAGAGCACCCTCCTATACAGTGTCAGCGGAGCACCCTCCTATACAGTGTCAGAGGATCACCCTCCTATACAGTGTCAGCGGAGCACCCTCCTATACAGTGTCAGAGGAGCACCCTCCTATACAGTGTCAGCGGAGCACCCTCCTATACAGTGTCAGCGGAGCACCCTCCTATACAGTGTCAGCGGAGCACCCTCCTATACAGTGTCAGCGGAGCACCCTCCTATACAGTGTCAGCGGAGCACCCTCCTATACAGTGTCAGCGGAGCACCCTCCTATACAGTGTCAGCGGAGCACCCTCCTATACAGTGTCAGCGGAGCACCCTCCTATACAGTGTCAGCGGAGCACCCTCCTATACAGTGTCAGCGGAGCACCCTCCTATACAGTGTCAGCGGAGCACCCTCCTATACAGTGTCAGCGGAGCACCCTCCTATACAGTGTCAGCGGAGCACCCTCCTATACAGTGTCAGCGGAGCACCCTCCTATACAGTGTCAGCGGAGCACCCTCCTATACAGTGTCAGCGGAGCACCCTCCTATACAGTGTCAGCGGAGCACCCTCCTATACAGTGTCAGCGGAGCACCCTCCTATACAGTGTCAGCGGAGCACCCTCCTATACAGTGTCAGCGGAGCACCCTCCTATACAGTGTCAGCGGAGCACCCTCCTATACAGTGTCAGCGGAGCACCCTCCTATACAGTGTCAGCGGAGCAGCCTTCTATACAGTGTCAGCAGAGCAGCCTCCTATACAGTGCCAGAGCAGTGCCTCCTATACAGTGTCAGCGGAGCAGCCTTCTATACAGTGTCAGCAGAGCAGCCTTCTATACAGTGTCAGCGGAGCACCCTCCTATACAGTGTCAGCAGAGCAGCCTTCTATACAGTGTCAGCAGAGCACCCTCCTATACAGTGTCAGAGGAGCACCCTCCTATACAGTGTCAGCGGAGCACCCTCCTATACAGTGTCAGCGGAGCACCCTCCTATACAGTGTCAGCGGAGCACCCTCCTATACAGTGTCAGCGGAGCACCCTCCTATACAGTGTCAGAGGAGCACCCTCCTATACAGTGTCGGCGGAGCACCCTCCTATACAGTGTCAGCGGAGCACCCTCCTATACAGTGTCAGCGGAGCACCCTCCTATACAGTGTCAGCGGAGCACCCTCCTATACAGTGTCAGCGGAGCACCCTTCTATACAGTGTCAGCGGAGCACCCTCATATACAGTGTCAGCGGAGCACCCTCCTATACAGTGTCAGCGGAGCACCCTCCTATACAGTGTCAGCGGAGCACCCTCCTATACAGTGTCAGCGGAGCACCCTCCTATACAGTGTCAGCGGAGCACCCTCCTATACAGTGTCAGCGGAGCACCCTCCTATACAGTGTCAGCGGAGCACCCTCCTATACAGTGTCAGAGGAACACCCTCCTATACAGTCTCGGCGGAGCACCCTCCTATACAGTGTCAGCGGAGCACCCTCCTATACAGTGTCAGCGGAGCACCCTTCTATACAGTGTCAGCGGAACACCCTGCTATACAGTGTCAGCAGAGCAGCCTTCTATACAGTGTCAGCAGAGCACCCTCCTATACAGTGTCAGAGCAGCCTTCTATACAGTGTCAGCGGAGCACCCTTCTATACAGTGCCAGAGCAGTGCCTCCTATACAGTGTCAGCGGAGCAGCCTTCTATACAGTGCCAGAGCAGTCCCTCCTATACAGTGTCAGCAGAGCACCCTTCTATACAGTGTCAGCGGAGCACCCTCCTATACAGTGTCAGCGGAGCACCCTCCTATACAGTGTCAGCGGAGCACCCTTCTATACAGTGCCAGAGCAGTGCCTTCTATACAGTGTCAGCAGAGCACCCTCCTATACAGTGTCAGCGGAGCACCCTCCTATACAGTGTCAGCGGAGCATCCTCCTATACAGTGTCAGCGGAGCACCCTCCTATACAGTGTCAGCGGACCACCCTTCTATACATTGCCAGAGCAGTGCCTTCTATACAGTGTCAGCGGAGTGCCCTTGTATATAGTGCCAGGGCAGTGTCCTATATACAGTGCCAGAGAGTGCCCCAATATACAATACCTACCAATAGAAGTGCACTCACATCACGGCTGTGGGTGTCTGCAGAGATCAGTACAGTACCAGCCTGAGCTCCTCCATAAACAGTCCCGGCCTTAGTCCTCCTATGAACAGTACCAGCCTGAGCCCCACAATAAACAGTCCCGGTCTTAGTCCTCCTATGAACAGTACCAGCCTGAGCCCCTCCATAAACAGTCCCGGCCTTAGTCCTTCTACAAACAGTACCAGCCTGAGCCCTCCATCAATGGTACTATCCTCAGCACCCCTATAAACAGTGTTACCCAGAGCCCCCATAAACAATACCAACCATAACCATCCCATAAAGAATACCAGCTTGAGCCACTTCCATAAACAGTGCCACCCGTAGCCCTCTCATGGCCATTATCAGTCTGAGCCCCCCATAGACAGTGCCAGTCACCTGCCCTCTGTAAGCAGTGCCCGTCCGTACGCCTGGAAGGTTTACAGGTCACTTTCTAGATAACTCTTTCATTTGTCTCGTTTGCAGGCGAGTGCTGGAGAACCGTGACAGTGTGTATGAGAAGATCAGCCAGTACCTGCAGCTGAAGAACGTCATTGAGCGGCTGCAGGTGCAGGATTTAACCCTTTCAAATCTCCATAGACCTTAGTGGCCAATATAGACTGATGTCTATGGGTTTTATGGTGCCTCGGGTTGGATTCATGGTGGAGGAATGCTGGCGCCCCCTACTGGCAGGAAGTCTATTCCACATGCCAAATGTATATATATCCCTGAGTTGCTCCCTCCCCCTCCTACGGACCCCATAGCAGCTGCATGCACCACCTCTGGAGGACGTATGGCCTTGTGTTCATGAGACCTTTTTTATGTTCCTGCAGGAGTTGGAGTCGGGACCTCTTCAGACACAGGTCGACTTGGGCTGCAATTTCTATGTGAATGCTGAGGTGTGAGTGCCCAGTACTACTCTCCTCAATCTCCTCTCTTGCTGACATGCACCATACACATGATGTAGAATATACAGGGAGGTTTCTCATGGCATTGAAGGATGCCAGCGTCAGCCTGAAGGGGCTGATGACGAGTCAATAGCTCCACCATCGCCCAATCCTGGTGGAATCTTCTTTCACGTTCTTCCTCCATATTCACACTCTGCTGTTTCTCTCCTCCTCAGCCCTGAATCCTCCAAGATATTTGTGGCTTTAGGATTTGGATTTTTTGCTGAGCTGACTCTGGATGAAGCGCTCAGGTTTATCGAGAAGAAGAACAAAATGCTGACGGAGTAAGGAGGTTTATGGAACGTCTGACTCTCGTTGTGTCTTCAGTGTAAATGTTATTGGGGTTGTCAGTACGAGCGCCGTCATTTAGCCTATTCCAACCTCCATTGCTTTAGTACTTGGCTTGTCTTGTCTCATATTATCTAGATCTTTTTAATTCAGCCTTGTACGGGCTGGTCTACAATAGTCTTGTCTAGTCTAGACTTCTCTAGAGTAGTCTTGCCTGATGTAGATTTGTCTAATCTAGGTTTATCTACAATAGTCTTTCCATTCTAGATTTGTCTGATAGCCTGGTCTAATCGAGATTTGTCTAGGATAGTCTTGTCTAATATAGATTTGTCTAGGATAGTCTTGTCTAATCTAGATTTGCCTAGGATAGTCTTTTCTAATCTAGATTTCACTAGGATAGCCTTGTCTTGATTTGTCTAGGATAGTCTTGTCTAATCTAGATTTCCCTAGGATAGCCTTGTCTTGATTTGTCTATGATAGTTTAGTCTAATCTAGATTTGCCTAGGATAGCCTTGTCTAATCTAGTTTTGCGTAGGATAGTTTTGTCTAATCTAGATTTGGCTAGGATAGCCTTGTCTCGATTTGTCTAGGATAGTCTTGTATAATCTAGATTTGTCTACAATAGTTTTGACTAATCTACATTTATATAGGATAGTCTTGTCTAATCTAGATTTGTCTAGAATACACTTGTCTAATCTACATTTGTCTACAATAGTCTTGTCTAATCTACATTTGCCCAGGACAGTCTTGTCTAGTCTAGAATAATCTTGCCTAATCTAGATTTGCCTAAAATAGTCTTGTCTAATCTAGAGTTGTATACGATAGTCTTGTCTAATCTAGATTTGCCCACTATAGTCTTGTCTAATCTAGATTTGTGTATGATAGTCTTGTCTAATCTAGATTTGTATACGATAGTCTTGTCTAATCTAGAGTTGTATACGATAGTCTTGTCTAATCTAGATTTGTATACGATAGTCTTGTCTAATCTAGATTTGTGTATGATAGTCTTGTCTAATCTAGATTTGTGTATGATAGTCTTGTCTAATTCTTGATTTGCTAGCCCAGATTTGTCTTGGATTGACTAGTGTATTCTCATGTTATGTTAGATTAGTCTAGGCTGTATTTGATGAGATTTGTTTAGGTTAATCTTGGTTTCTTAAGTTTAAACTCCGCAGACCTAGAATACACGAGACAAGACAAATCTAGATTGGTCTAGGCTTGTCAAATGTCATGTAGGTTTCTCTAGATTCGTATTGACTAACAGATGGAACTAGGCTCGTCATGTCTGATCTTGCCTAGTGCAGTCATTTTTCTTGGTTTGACAGCCTGGATTGCATCAGACAAGACACATCTAGATTTGTCAACTCTCATTTTATGTAGATTTGTCTATCTTCCTCTTGCCTAATCTAGATGTATATAGACCAGTCACGTCTAACCTATATTTGTCTAGGCCGCTCAAGTCTTACGCTGTGTAAACATATCTAGACTCCTCTTGTCTAAACTAGATGTATCTAGGATCATCATTTCTAGCATAGCCCTGACGAGTCTCATGTCTTGTAGACTTGCTTAGACTACATTTGTCTAATCTAGATGTATCTACGCTATTCGGGTCTAATTAAGACGTGTCTTGGTCAATGTGAAAGTGGGGAATGTCCAGCACTAGAAGGATAAAATCTATCCTTGGGTAGTTTAGTCTCATGTTATATAGATTTAGGTAAGCCATGTCTAGTCTATATTAGATTTAGGGCTCATGCACACAAATGTGTGCCGCCCGTGCCGTGCGTTGGGGACCACAAATTGCACCGGCCTTGAATGGGTTCGCGATCTGTCTGCACCGCAAAAAAATAGAGCATGTTCTGTTTTTTTTTTGCGGTTGAGTTGCATGGACCGAAATGCCACAGAGCATGGGTCCTCATCTGTGATACGGTCCACACACGGCCAGTGCCCATATATTGTGGGACGCAATACGGGCGCGACTCAACAAATCTAGACTAGACACAACCTAGATTACGAGAAAAGACAGATCTAGATCGGCTAGGCTTGTTGAATCTCCTGTTACGTAGACCACTCTTGCCTAATCGTCACGTACTAGGGTTAGCCATGTGTAATCTTGATGTATCTAGGCTTCTAGATTGATCATGATCATGAGACAAAACTAAACTAGACTAAGCCAGGACAAGCCATATCTAGATTAAACAAGATGATATTGGCCAAGTCTGGATACGTGTCTAGATCTGTTTGCCATGAAGTAATATGTCTTCTTATGCTTCTTCCAGAATTAGTGAGAAGCTGACCACAGATGCTGCAAACATAAAGGCCCATATCAGACTGGTTCTAGAGGTGAGACCCCAAGGGTTAGAGGTGACCATAGAGGTTGATATGAGAATTTGGACACCGTGCGTTCCAAATGGGCTCATAGACTATGATGCTACAAGCCTATCGACTGCAGGCATCTACCTGTGTCCACCATGTACCAGCTCCGGAGAACTTTCCAATTGGACCAGAGTGTAAAGTCATAGATTCTATCAGCATAGTGCATACTGATTATAGGGGTTATCCCCCCTGGTCGATCCTTTTCCATAAGCCCTCCTGAGGTATATGGGGTCTCAGGGGCCCAGTGGTGCTGTCCTGGCTGTTCCTGGTGTCATTAGATTGATGGGATTTAACTTTTTTTTTTTTTCTCCAGGGTCTGCGGGAATTACAAGATCTGCCCAATGAGCCAGTGAATCAGTGATGGTGTCCCAGAAGACAGAGGACTCTTCCTGCACCCACCTTGTATGGGACGCAGAGGGGACAGAGACATAGAAGTGTGAGCACATGCACAGGTCTGGTACTAGTGCCGGCGTCCAGTTCGGAGCGCAGGAATAAAGGACTGTTATAAATAAATGTGAATAAACTTTATCAGTTTTTCTGTGTAGACGTTTGATGAAAAAATTGGTTTCTGTTCAGATTTGGGATCAATGTGCACATAAATGACATTACTTATCCTGTGCTGATCCTGAGTTACATCCGGCATTATACTACAGAGCAGCACTCACTATTCTGCTGGTGGAGTCACTGTGTACATACATTACTTATCCTGTACTGATCCTGAGTTACATCCGGCATTATACTACAGAGCTGCACTCACTATTCTGCTGGTGCAGTCACTGTGTACATACATTACTTATCCTGTGCTGATCCTGAGTTACATCCTGTATTATACTCCAGAGCTGCACTCACTATTCTGCGGGTGGAGTCACTGTGTACATACATTACTTATCCTGTACTGATCCTGAGTTACATCCTGTATTATACTCCAGAGCTGCACTCACTATTCTGCTGGTGCAGTCACTGTGTACATACATTACTTATCCTGTACTGATCCTGAGTTACATCCTGTATTATACTCCAGAGCAGCACTCACTATTCTGCTGGTGCAGTCACTGTGTACATACATTACTTATCCTGTACTGATCCTGAGTTACATCCTGTATTATACTCCAGAGCTGCACTCACTATTCTGCTGGTGGAGTCACTGTGTACATACATTACTTATCCTGTACTGATCCTGAGTTACATCCTGTATTATACTCCAGAGCTGCACTCACTATTCTGCTGGTGCAGTCACTGTGTACATACATTACTAATCCTGTACTGATCCTGAGTTACATCCTGTATTATACTCCAGAGCTGCACTCACTATTCTGCTGGTGGAGTCACTGTGTACATACATTACTTATCCTGCACTGATCCTGAGATACACCATGTATCATACTCCAGAGCTGCACTCACTATTCTGCTGGAGCAGTCACTGTGTACATACATTACTTATCCTGTACTGATCCTGAGTTACATCCTGTACTATACTCCAGAGCTGCACTCTCTATTCTGCTGGTGCAGTCACTGTGTACATACATTACTTATCCTGTACTGATCCTCAGTTACATCCTGTATTATACTCCAGAGCTGCACCCACTATTCTGCTGGTGCAGTCACTGTGTACATACATGACTTATCCTGTATGGCTCCTGAGTTACATCCTGTTTTATACTCCAGAGCTGCACTCACTATTCTGCAGGTGGAATGTAGTGGCTGATGGATCATGCACTGTACTGTTCATCCACCCTCTATAGGGCTGCTGTACTAGGCTCCTTTCCAGTGAATAAGACCTAGCTGCAGTACCAGGGACAGCCTGCAGACAAAGGTGGCGCTGGTTCTGGAAGACAACAGCCATGTTTTCCTAACCTTATACAACCCCGTGTTGTTGGATTGTGCAAAGTGGATATGGCTGCTCCAGCTTTCCCTCAGCTCTGAATGGAGACATTTGCCATTCCGATCCCTCGGGAAGCTGGGTGACTACCTGGCTGGAGGAGCGACTCTAGGATTTAACATACTGGTGATCACAGTTGTGACCATTATCCCGAAGCGTCTACGGTCGGATTCCGCTGCATAAGTGACAGTGGCATCTGAGGGGTTAAAGGATATTTTGCTTCTGCAGGAGAAGGGTTAACCCCCGCTTGTCTTTCTATTGGCAGCACTTTGTCTCTGTTACCATGGAGACAAGGCCTTGCCGCTGCTCGGAATGGGGCGCATACGTAAAGTCACCTCCACAATAACAAGTCTTTATTCCGATGCTGAATGTCCCCCCAGCCCTCCCTCCCGAGGTGGCATTGAATATAGGGGGCACCTGGGGGAGGGTAATTGCCTTTTAACCTCTTCCTTGCTGGAGGGGGTGGGGAAAATGGGACCACCTACAGTTACGATTTTTGACTCCTGTCATAAACCAGTTGAACATTTTTATTGTTTACTGGTTGCAGTCAAGGTTTAAAGGGATACTCCACCTCACAGGCGTAGATATACGTATATAAAATGGCTGACAAATTGTCAAACTGTCTTTATTGCCCATAGCAACCAATCACAGCTCAGCTTTCATTTTTCCAGAGTAGGTTCAGAAATATAAGCTGAGCTCGGATTGGTTGCTATGGGCAACAACTACAGCCTTACCACAAAACCCACTTGAGTTTCATTTTTTCCTCATCTTCAACATCTCTGCTTGCTGTCATAGCAACCAATCAGAATGCAGGTTACTTTCTCACTGAGAAAAGAGATGTTTGCTATGAAACAATGGGAGAGACAAGAGGTTAAATCATAAAACATGGCCGCCAATCAACTATCGCCGCCATTCCTGTTTATATATGTTTTTTTTGCATTTTTTCCCCCGTCAGTAACATCAATATGGCGCTGTATTAACAGATTTCCCATTCAGGACTCTTTCTGTGGGAGTAATAGTGGTCACCCAGCTTTCCTAATGTCCTGAAAGGCAAATCTGCCTAGTTATACACAAAGGTGGCGTACCCAATTCAGTAATCCCCTGAGAGAGCTCTAATAGAGGATTTATAGGTTTCCACCCAGCTTTCCTAGAGCCCTAAACAGCAAGTCAGCCTAGAGATCCAGAAATATCTAACAGTGGAAATCGTCCCTACATTACTAGACAGACTGGTTCTTCAGGACTCCAACAAAATGGCGCCCATATTGGTTGTCACCCAGCTTTCCGAGAGCCCTGAAAAGCAAACCTGTCTAATTAGACTCTGATACAGGAGAGTAGAACGTATGATTGTATAACTGGGTCAAGTTTAGCTACGATGGTGGCAGTATTGGTTGTCACCCAGCTTTCTTACATCCCTGACTAGCAGATCTGTCTAATTAGATGCTGATACAAGAGAGAGGAATGGATAAATGTATAACTGGGCCCATGTGAGCTATGAAGGCGCCATATTGGTTGTCACCCAGCTTTCCTAGAGCCCTGAATAACAAATCAGTCTAGTTATGCAAAGGGAAAAGCATCATCACATTGCCAGACTCATACGTTCTTAAGGACTCCAGCATGATGGCAGCCATATTGGTTGCCACACAGCTTTTCAAGAGCCCTGAAATGCAAATCCATCTAATTAGACGCTGATGCAAGAGAGTAGAATGGATCACTGACCAACTAGTAACTAGGCCAATGTGAGATACGATAGCAGCCATATTGGTTGTCACCCAGCTTTCCTAGAGCCCTGACTAGCAAATCTGACTAGATATGTACAAGGGGAAGCAAAATCATCACTGCATTGCAAGGCAGATACATTCTTTAGGACTACAGCAGAATAGCAGCCATATTGGTTGTCACCCAGCTTTCCTAGAGCCCTGACTAGTATATCTGGCTAGTTATGTATAAGGTATGGCATCACTACATTGCAAGGCAGATATCCTCTTGCCATGGTGGCCATATTGGTTTTCACCCAGCTTTCCTAGAGTCCTAAAAGGCAAATCTGTCTAATTAGATGCCAATACAGGGGAGTAGAATGGATCACTGCCGAGCTAGGCCATATTGGTTGTCATCCAGCTTTCCTAGAGCCCTGAATAGCAGATCGGCCTAGTTATGCAAAGGTGTAAGTATGACTACATTGCAAGGCAGATACTTTCCTCAGGACTCCAACATAATGGCGGCCATGTTGGGTGTCACCCAGCTTTTCTAGAGTCCTGAAAAGCAAATCTGTTAAACAAGACACTGAGACAGGAGAAAAGAATGGATCACTGACTGACTACTAGGCCAATGTGAGCTACTATGGCGGCCATATTGGTTGTCACCCAGCTTTCCTAGAGCCCTGAGCAGCATATCTGCCCAGTTATGTACAGGGTAAAGTATGACTACATTGCAAGGCAGATACGTTCTTCAGGACTGGCCATATTGGTTGTCACCCAGCTTTCCCAGAATCCTGAAAGGCAAATTTCAAACCAGACGCCAATACAGGAGAGTAGAATGGATCCCTGTATAAGGGCTCATGCACATGACCGTATGTATTTTGCGGTCCACAAAACACGGATCCGCAAAAAATACGGATGACGTCCGTGTGACATCCGTATTGCATCGCTTTTTTTTGCGGATCCATTATAACAATGCCTATCCTTGTCCTCAAAACGGACAACAATAGGACATGTTCTATCTTTTTTACGGCACGGAACGCACACGGAGCCATTTTCGTTTTTTTGCGGACACATTACAGTGAATGGTTTCGCATACGGGCCGCAAAAAAACCCTGCGGCCAATTTAAGATACGGTGGTGGCCATATTGGTTGTCACCCAGCTTTCCTAGAGCCCTGTGTAAGGTATAGAATCACTCTATTGCTAGGCAGACATGCTGATCATTACGCTCCAGCATAACGGCGGCCATGCTGTCACCCAGCTTTCCCAGAAGCAGACAGAACAGACATATCAGTGTAAGGGGGTGTGCGCTGGACAGCTGCTGTGTCCACCTCCAGTGCGGCCATATCTGATAGAGCAGGACCCCGTCTCTCCTCCCCTGTCACCTCCCCTCTCCTCCTCCTCTGCGAGCTGCTTCTCCTTCCCTCTGACGTAAAACAGGATTCTCTCCTGTGTCTGCTGGGTGTAGGGAAGAGGGGCAGACATTGCAAAAAAAAAAAAAAAACAAGAAAAACAAGTAGGAGGCGGAGGAGAGAGATGGAGACAAGAGAGCGGGAGGCAGGAAAACAGAGCGCTGCTGTCTAAACCAGGCCAAAAATCTTCAGCCTTCTCCTTCTCGCCTCTCCTCAGATCCAGGACAATGTTCCAGGCTGATTCCTCCGCAGCCTCATGGTTGCCGCAGGGACAGACCGACACTCAAAGACCCTTCAAGAGCAAAGTCGACCAGACCTGCAAGACTTCTCTGGACAGGAGAGGCGCCTGAGGCTGCAGACAGGTAGGGGGGGCCCAAAAAAAAAAGATGTGGGGAGGTTGTCAGCGATGGATGTCAAAACATCGCTCCGTTCTTCCTCCCACGCTGTCCTCGATCCCATGCCTTTTGTACGGTACCGGGAGCAGCATGGCAGCGTGGACCGAAACGCGTTCCGCCGACGTCCACCCACACGTGTCCTGCTGCCCGCCTATTAATGGTTAACTTTGGCACCCGCGTGTGTTTGTGTCGCGTTCTTCCAGCGCCGCCTCACGCTTCTCCTTCTCCTGGCAGAGATGGACCCTTCCGGGACGCTCTGGCAGTTTCTCCTGCAGTTGTTGGAGGAGCAGAGTCACCGGCACCTCATCTCCTGGACGTCCAACGACGGGGAGTTCAAGCTGCTGGACGCCGAGGAGGTGGCGCGGCTGTGGGGCCTGCGTAAAAACAAGACCAACATGAACTACGACAAGCTGAGCCGAGCTCTGAGATATTACTACGACAAGGTGAGAACGCCCCCCCAAAATCGGGCTGTTGAGTTATTTCTGTTTTCGGGAAAGTTGGGTGACTTACAATATGGCCGCTATGGCCGGCACTCACCTGGGCTCTTGCCTAGGGATGTCTAGTCCCATATGATGGGACAAATGTGTCTTCAGATGGCAGCAGACTCTGGAACCCCCTACAGCCTAGACCAGCATAGGAATCGTTCCATAGAGGCGGGGTTACAGCTGTAATACATCCCCCGAGGAGCAGTAATGGCCACTGTATTTGTCGGCACCCAGGTTTCCAGAACTAGGAATATCTAGTGACATGTTATCTATGACATGGGGGGGGTCATAGAACAGGTCACCTGCCTATACAGCAGAAGATGGAGCCAACATAGGCTTGGCCCCCACTTTCTAAGGGCCCCAGAGCAGCCACATGCCCAGTGGTCGTAGCAGGTGCAGCAAATGACAACCTTAACTACATCCAAATGGATAAGAGGTCTGCCATTTTCTTGTGGCCCAGGTAACGCCCCTTTAATATTAATATTTTACTTTATAGATGGTTTCCCTTTAAGGGGTCGAAAAAAAAAAATATTAAAAATATTTAGACTAAAGGATGTGTGAGTCATGGTGGTCACTGGCCAGACTAGGATTACAATTTTTAAAGAGACCCTTTAAGAAAAGAGAATTGAGCTGTTGTCCATAGCAACTGATGATTTCATCACTGCATTGGAAAAAAAAACAAGAAGTTTCTTCTGATTGGTTGCTATGGGTCACTCATTTGACCTGCCTATAGCAACCCGTCAGCGTTCTTTCTCTGGCTGTAATCTGTTTGGTTGCTATGGCTAAATATTGATTTTTGGTTGCTTTGGGTAAATATAGATTTTTGGTTTCTATGGGTAAATATAGATTTTTGGTTGCTATGGGTAAATATTGATTTTTGGTTGCTATGGGTACATATGAATTTTTGGTTGCTATGGGTAAATATAGATTTTTGGTTGCTATGGGTACATATGAATTTTTGGTTGCTATGGGTAAATATTCATTTTTGGTTGCTATGGGTAAATATTCATTTTTGGTTGCTATGGGTAAATATTCATTTTGAGTGGTCTCTAGTGTTGTCCGGCCCAGCCAGTCAGAATGCCAATCAGCTGCGAGCTGATTTTTTGTCTGCCGTCGTCATATATGGAGACCACTGCAGGTTTCTTGCAGGCGTCCGGTGAATGTCAATGACGGCCTGGGATCCGAGACGTCACCAATGCTCTCACATGTATCTATGACTTTTTCGGTAGACCATCGTGACTGGAATTCCCCTTTAAATGGTGACACATGCCCTTAAAGGGTGGTTCCATTTTTATGTAAATGTCATGTAAATTTTTATTCAAATCAAGCTTAAAGGGTTTTTTTACTAACGACGCTTATCCTCTGTCTAAACAGGATGCCGGGATGCCCCGGTGATCACGAAGATGGAGCAGTCCTCTATTAGAAGGGGTAGGAGTGACCACCGCTCCATTCATCGACAGAGGTGATAGGAGTGGTGGTCACACATGCAGACCACTGCTTCATGCCCATAGTGGAGGCCGGGACCTCTGTTTTCATGATTCCTGGGGGTCTCAGCCCTAGTACCCTCCAGTGAACAGGCACTTCTCCCCTATCCTGTGGGATATATGTCATGAATGGAAAACCCCTTTAAAATGATAAATATAGGACCCCTGTGACCTCTACTTAGTGCTATCACTGGGGTTCTGAGGCTCGAGTGATGACCTTGGGGTCCCAAATCAACTTTTTTACATACTTGTTGATTCAAATCCTGACTCGTTCCAAGATCTCTGCTTGCTGTTAGTGAATAGAATAAGTTAGCTTATATTCAGGGGCTAAAAACCCAGACAGATTTTTTTATTTTATTTATTTTTATCTGAATTTTTGTAAACAAATGTATTTTTGTCTTTTTTTAGAACATTATTAAGAAAGTCAGCGGCCAAAAGTTTGTGTACAAGTTTGTGTGTTACCCGGATCCTGGCAGCGGGGAACCTTCCAAGGAAGACGCCAAATGTAGGGAGTCTGTGAATGAACTGACCCAGACCCCGAAACCTGGAGACAACTCTCCCTTTGTCCCCAAGATGGTGAGGAGCAGCCCCAAGACTAGCCGCAATGAGTACATGCGCTCCGGCCTCTACTCCACCTTCACCATCCAGTCGCTGCAAGCTCCGCCCAGTGCGCAGCAGCCCAAGGCTAACAAACCGGACATCTTGTCTCCAGCAGAAGCTCCTCCCCTACCAGAGGCCAAAGGTCAAAGCATCGACATCCCTTCGTATGAGGCCGTGGAGCAGGAAGATGGAGATCTCTCCTTGGAAGTCAACATCCATAGCTCCAAGGAACTGCAGCTCCATGTAATGTCAATAGACGTATGGGCAGTAGATATCAGGGGGTAGCATAAAGGAAATGGGACCCTTCACCCCGTTTTATGCAACTCCCACTATGGCAGAATAGGTGGGCAAGGCTCTTGGTCATGCCACCCTTCATAGTAAAGAAAGAAAGAAGGACATTGGGCTGTTGGGCTGGTCCGAGGGTGCCGATGGGCATTGAAGATGGGACCAAGCCATGACTTGAAGAACGTTTGGGTTCCCCTAGGTTCCCAGGCCCAGGTGGGACACAACCTCAGCCTCCTCTATACTTATAGTCATGCTTCTCTCATTGGGCCCTTTAGAAACCACTGGGTCTACTAATGTGGAGTGTTTGCCCTAGTCTACTAGCAGAACCAACCCAACACAGTCTATTTTCCCCATTGGGCTTTCAAGCCCAGGTAGGACAATTACCTCAGACCCCTCCATACTTACAGCCATGCTTCTCTCATTGGGCTCTATAGCATCTATAGGGTCTACTAATCTGGAATGTTTGCCATAGTCAATAGTAGAACCAACCCAACATGGGCTTTTAAGCCCAGGTAGGACAACTACCTCAGTCCCCTCCATACTTACATCTATGTTTCTCACATTGGGCCCTATAGAAATCGTAGGTCTATTAATGTAAAACATTTGCTCTAGTCTACAAGTAGAGCCAAACCAACAGCGGCTATTTGCCCCATTGGGCTTTCAAGCCCAGGTGGGACAACTACTTCAGAACCCTCGATAGTCATGCGTCTCTCATTGGACCCTATAGCAATCATAGGGTCTACTAATGTGGAACATTTAGCCTAGTCTACAAGTAGAACCAACCCAACACAGGCTATTTGCCCCATTGGGCTTTCAAGCCCAGGTGGGTCAACTACTTCACCCCTCTACTAACATGGATTGACTCTACTAATGTGGAACGTTTGCCCTAGTCTACAAGTAGAGTCAACCCAACATGGGCTATTTGCCCTATTCGGCATTCAAGCCCATGTGGGACAACTACTTCAGAACCCTCCATAGTCATGCGACTCTCATTGGACACCCCTATAGCAATCATAGGGTCTACTGATGTGGAACATTTAGCCTGGTCTACAAGTAGAACCAACCCAACACAGGCTATTTTCCCCATTAGGCTTTAAAGCCCAGGTGGGTCAACTACTTCAGCCCTCTCCATAGTAATATGGATTGACTCTACTGATGTGGAACATTTAGCCTGGTCTACAAGTAGAACCAACCCAACACAGGCTATTTGCCCCATTTGGCTTTCAAGCCCAGATGGGACAACTACTTCAGAACCCTCCATTGTTATGCGTCTCTCATTGGACCCTATAGAAATCATAGGGTCTACTAATGTGGAACATTTAGCCTAGTCTACAAGTAGAACCAACCCAACACAGGCTATTTGCCCCATTAGGCTTTCAAGCCCAGGTGGGTCAACTACTTCAGCCCTCTCCATACTAACATGGATTGACTCTACTAATGTGGAATGTTTGCTCTAGTCTACAAGTAGAGTCAACCCAACAGGGGCTATTTGCCCCATTGGGCTTTCAAGCCCAGGTGGGTCAACTACTTCAGCCCTCTCTATAGTAATATGGATTGACTCTACTAATGTGGAATGTTTGCCCTAGTCTACAAGTAAAGCCAACCCAACAGGGGCTATTTGCCCCATTTGGCTTTCAAGCCCAGGTGGGTCAACTACTTCAGCCCTCTCCATACTTACATGGATTGACTCTACTAATGTGGAACGTTTGCCCTAGTCTACAAGTAGAACCAACCCAACACAGGCTATTTGCCCTATTGGGCTTTCAAGCCCAGGTGGGTCAACTACTTCAGCCCTCTCTATAGTAATATGGATTGACTCTACTAATGTGGAATGTTTGCCCTAGTCTACAAGTAAAGCCAACCCAACAGGGGCTATTTGCCCCATTTGGCTTTCAAGCCCAGGTGGGTCAACTACTTCAGCCCTCTCCATACTTACATGGATTGACTCTACTAATGTGGAACGTTTGCCCTAGTCTACAAGTAGAACCAACCCAACACAGGCTATTTGCCCTATTGGGCTTTCAAGCCCAGGTGCGTCAACTACTTCAGCCCTCTCCATAGTAATATGGATTGACTCTACTAATGTGGAACGTTTGCCCTAGTCTACAAGTAGAGTCAACCCAACAGGGGCTATTTGCCCCATTGGGCTTTCAAGCCCAGGTGGGACAACTACTTCAGAACCCTCGATAGTCATGCGTCTCTCATTGGACCCTATAGCAATCATAGGGTCTACTGATGTGGAACATTTAGCCTAGTCTACAAGTAGAACCAACCCTACACACGCTATTTTCCCCATTAGGCTTTCAAGCCCAGGTGGGTCAACTACTTCAGCCCTCTCCATAGTAATATGGATTGACTCTACTAATGTTGAACGTTTGCCCTAGTCTACAAGTAGAACCAACCCAACAGGGGCTATTTGGTCCATCGGGCTTCCACCAACTTTGGGGAATTGTCTTAGGGAATTTTGAGAACTTGAAGACATGTATCTGGTCTCATCTTCTGTCATCCTGTATGTTTTACCTTTTTTTATTAGGTCACAGTTGATCCACCAACCCCTGTCATCAAGGTGGAGGACCCTCTAGAAGACACCTCAACAGATGTCGAGGACCTCTCGGAATCCCAGGTCTTTCTTACGTCTTTACCAGATTTGAAGACCCCGACTTCTGACCAGCCGCTTGCCCAGGAGATTTTGGTAGTCATCAACTCACCAGAGAAGGAGGAAGAAGTAAAGGAGAGGACGGATTTTCAGGAGGAGGTGAAGAAGGAGGACACAACTCCTCCAGTGTCATCTTCTGAAGGAGGACAGCCCACGAAAGGGAAAAAGCCAAAGGACTTGGAAATACCGTTCTCTTCTGTGATAGCACCAGAGAAGATGAACGCTGCTGTGAATTCCTTGCTGGCTCCTGGGAGTGCATCTTCTGTCATAACTTCTCATTCTCTGGTAAGATAGATGTCACCAAGAAATGGTTGAGATGATCGAAAAGGTGTAATCGGTGGGGTCCTAGAGTTAGGACCCTGCCAATACCCTAGTTAAAAGGCCCATTGTGCCCCACTGAATAGCATAAAAATCACAACAGTTATTTATATCCTATAGTACACTTCAGAGCTGCATTCACAATTCTGCAGGCTTCAGAGCTGAATCTCCCAACATTCCCTGCTGTTTCAGGAGATTTGCATTCTGGGGCATGCCATCATTGCACCGGTCACCTGATATAGGTAAACTATACCTATATACCTGCTTGCCTGTCAGGGGAGTGCCTGTCAACAAGCCTGCTGACAGTTTCCAATGACAACCTGTAGAATAGTGAATGCAGCTCTGGAGACAACTCATAGGATGTAACTCAGGTTCAGAGTTATTCAACTTAATGGATGTCTGGCTGGCAATGTGTTATTCATGTCCATTCTCATCAGAGTCTTAGGCGGCCCTGCTCTGTCCATCCCTCATGCTTTACACTGCATGCAGAGGAGATAGATACAAATAGATTAAAATACCCAGAGAGGGCAATGCTCCAATAACATGCAAAATAATCCCTAACAGAGCAGAGTGTTTCAGGATAGTGATAGTGGACTGAGCTGGGCAAGCAGCACAGAGTATTTCAGGAGGCTACTTTATTCCATTACCAACACTCGTGTGATGGTCATGGGGCTGCATATGACAGGGGCAGTGTCATGATGTAAGGAGGAGAATGGAGAAGGTTAGGAGGGCAAATGCTGATAGGGGAAGAGGCAGGGCCCTCAGCAGCACAGAGTATTTTAGGGGACAATGGACCTGTACTTCACTGCAGTTATTTGCAAATCAAATAACACCTTGAGGTTCCCCCGAGTCTGGGTGTTATCTGTGGGCCTCTTCTGCCTGTTCTTCTAGATAAAGATCTGATCCTTTACAGAAATCCCATCTTGTCATGAATATTCATAGGCGACAGTAGAGATCTCAGCCTAGCGGGAACAGAAGAACCCCGACTGCATCTCATTCCTCAATCTGTACACAACAATGGTGCACGTGCCTCTCAGGATATGGCGGCCGGGACGTGCGCCATTGTCTCCAAGCAGATCCTGACAATGTATTGATTTCTTTTTCAGACGCCTCTACTGCTCACCCCAAGCTCTCTCCCTCCTTCTATCCACTTCTGGAGCACGCTCAGCCCCATCGCTCCTCGAAGTCCAGCAAAGTTGTCCTTCCAGGTAAGATCTGCCGTCGTAGTTGTGTCCCTGGATGGAACTGGTACAAGGTAGTGTAGACCTGGGTGTATTTAGGGTGACCGAAGTGCTGACCTGTAGAAGACCGGGAACTACTCAATGCCAGGAGGTTGGCTAGTATGGACATCTACAGAATGAAGCACATTACCGAGCTGATCTTCCCTTATAGGTGTCCCTCCCAATAATCTAGGAGGGTAAGGGGTGGCTATTCGGCTACTCACCGCCTGCAGTTGCCTGCTCCCCATTCTGGGTGGTCCAACCAGATTAATAGTTCTAGAAGATGTTTCGATGGCTGCCTTGGCAAATATCAGGGTATAGATGGGTCTAACTAAGCTTTGGTGCCTTGCAGGCCTATAGACTTTGAGGGCAAGGGAACAATTTCTTTCTTTTTATGGCTTTTACGTTAGGACTATCACTCCCATCAAACCTCAGGATGGAGCACAGATTTTATATTGTTTTTTTTTTTTATTTGTTCAGTGTCGCTCCCTACTGCAGCAGGGGTGAGGGGAGCTCTGAGAAACTTTAGCCTAGAGACAGGCAGGGCCGGCTCCAGGCTCATCTGGGCCCTTGGGCGATAAATCTCAGTGGGCCCGCTTGTGGCATTTATCAAATGTCACCTCGGCATCTGAGAGTGTTAAAAAACGGAAGCGAGGTCTTCCTGCTCAGACACGCCTTCCCCCAGCGGAGACGGGAAAGACACCCTGTTCTAAAAATGAGCCGCAGCCTGTACTAGGCTTCCAGGCTCATTATTAGTATATCCCAGTTCAGGCCACTACGTGGCAGCACTATACTGTGATATAGTGATTTCTATACAGAATAATGGAGCCATTTGCATTAGGGCCCTTGCATACGATCTTATGAGTGTGAGACAATAGCCCCGCGGACGGCCCCACATCCACAGCGTCATTGTAATCTATGATGCTGTGTGCTCCCGTGCGCGCGATCAATGCCGCTTCGGGACATATGGCCCGTTCACGTACCGTAGATCTCGGAGGGCATACGGAAGTGTGCAAGGGCCCTTATTCTGTATAAGCTGCAATCTGATGAAAAGTAATAAAAAAAGTAAAAAAAAAAAAAGTTTTGAAAATATAAAAAAACTTAAAAAGAATAACATTATGGGCATCGTCGCATGCGCAAACACTTATGCTATTAAAATATTAAAAAAAATAAGTTAGCCCATAGGGTGAAGGATGTAATAAAAAAGGCTGATTTTTAATCACTTTATCTCTCAAGTAAATTGAATAAAAAGTGATCAAGTCATACACACCCTAAAATGGTATTGTCAAAAAAGACAGATTTCCCTCAAATGAGCCCCCACACATCTCCGTAGACAAAACTAAGTTATGGGGGTCACCGGTGAGCAGGGGTTCTGTTAGGGTTGCCACCTTTCCCAACAAAAAATAATAGTTATACAAATTAAAAAGGTTGGTGTGTCTATTTAGGTTTTACTTAGCCTCTATTTTTTAAATGATTCTGCTGGGAATCAAACTCACAGCCTTCTACATTAAAGTCAAGAACCTTAACCACTGAGCAATAGAGCTTCATGTTAACCTGCTGTAACTATATTATGGCTAAAAACCTCAGTAGTAGTTTCCCACATATTATGCATTCGTATATATCAGAGGTATGATTTTATATATATTTTTTACAATTACTAAAAAATATTAAAATAATACTTCTGCTGTATAGGAATACCTATTACATGAGAAACTACTATAAGGTTTTTCTGCCATAGCTTAGCATTGAGCTCAATAGCTCAGTGGTTAAGGTTCTTGCCTTTAATGTAGAAGGTTGTGAGTTCAAATCCCAGCAGGAACATTTTAGAAAGAGAGGGTAATTAGACTTAAATGCACAGGTTGTCTCCAAGCATACTGACAATGCTTCCCTGGCACTTGCCCTGATTTGCCAGATGCTGATGCTGGCCCTGGAGACAGGGATCAGGGATCCCTAAATAGGCAGGTTTGGAGAGTCTATGATGAATTCCTCGTATTACCCTAGTCTTTTTTTTAATTCCAGTTCCCAACAAATGGAAGCAACCAGATCCACATCCCAACCCTCAGTGTTGATGGACTATCCACCCCTGTTGTCCTTTCACCAGGACCTCAGAAGCCATAAGAAACCCACAGAGCTGTGACCTCCACGTTCACCATAGGGACATAATATCTTGTCTGTTCCCCGAACCATCTTCGGGCGGCTCTTATCTGTTGACCCAGATGTATATTTCTTGTGTTGTGATATCTACATGGACGCAGCCTGCTTTTTGTCAATGGCAGTTACTTCGTCTGTTAACGAGAAGACCCACCATGGGAATCCAGATGATAACCAGTCCAGCGCGTGGCCCACCACACAGAAGATGTCCCTGCATCCATGGTGGTTGATTGCCAAGTAATGTGCGGTTTTCTAGAGGAACAATAGTTGCCGTATTCTCTTTATGAAGACAAGCCTCCTTATATTCCTCAAGAGGATGCTACCACCAAGTCCAAGGTCATCATCCATGGTGGAGAGCCACCTCTGATAAGAATGGCCACTTGGTTCTCAAGGGGAAATAATGTTACCATGTCCACCAACTCCTTATTGTATCAACACATGGCACTAGATGCGGCCTTGTCAACTTGGTGCGATGGACATAGATATGTTCTCCATCAACTTGGAGCTACATTTTCAGATGTATGATCATCACATTATACAAGTGAAGAACTTTTTTTAAAAATTGGGTCTAGAAAGTTATTTTCATATTTGGAGATGGAGGTCATTATGACGTAGACCAAACATCTGAAAGAAGTAAGATGGAAATGGTGAACATCTCCAGGACATCCAGCTGGCCAGGATGATGGACAGTTCTCGAGGATACAATTAGGTCATGCTGGATTAAAGGTGGCTGCCACTTGAGGAACAGAAGACTTCTAGCCCTTCCAGGTAGATAAAAGAATGTCCTTGGAATTATAAGAATATGGGTCCACTTTCTCCAGGATGTCTGGGAACCTTTTTGATAGCACTTAGCACAGACGGTCTGTTGGCGCTTTCTTGTGCGTTATTGCTAAAATCGCACAGACGTCGCAGAGCTCTATATTTCGGGAGTGTGAAAATCTTTCTTATATTGTTACCGAGATTCTTGAAGACAGTCTCTCGCACCTTTACCGAGTTGTCTCCTCACCTCCTTCTTGAGAAGCAGAAAGTTCAGCCACTGATGAAGATAAGACTATATTTAGACTTTATGTTGCTACCCTTTTTTCGGGTTACTTTTCTCGTTTCCTCTTTAATGTTTCGTTTTTCTGGATCCTGCTTTTATAGTGTCCCTCCACCTTCTTTCGGGTTACGTGGATAACTGATGCATGTTCTGAATAAGAGTAGACTAGAACGGTGGTGGGCAACCATCCAATCAGAGAACCAAAAGGGGTCAAGAGTCAGATTTTTAATTTATCTCTGCTTTAAGGATGGGGGGCTCTGATTGTCAGAGGTGAAATACTTAATGCACCTCATTTTTTGCCCCCCTCCTTTTAATGGCTGATTGGGGTAGGTCATCGTTGTTCTAGAATGTGGCTTTTAGGTATTCTTTATTTCTTAAGGCAAATGAAATTGATTTCATTATTTCTTGTTGAGTAGAAAGCAGCTACACCACTTCCCACTTATCATGGAGGCCAATGTCACATGACCACCATCCTAAAATATTATCTCGCCCTTATGTTGTTTCATGGAGACATCACCTGTCTTATCGTCCATCCCATATCTGATAAAGTGCTCTAGATTATCTCATTCTTTACTAAGCTCTGCCTGTCTCTTCCGATTCTATAAATATCACCCATCTCGTCAGTTCTTCTACCCATAATCTATCCATCTAAATGCTACCAATCTCTAAGTTCTCCCACCCTTATGCCATACCTTTAGATTCTGTCAATATCTAAATCCAGACATCAGTCATGTCTGTATAATCTCATCCATTTCTAGGTTATCTAGATCAATCACTCTAGATCATTTTCATCAACATACCTATCCCTGGATCCATCATCCAATATCCATATCTCTAGATTGTCTGTATTATCATCCACACCTCTAGTCATCTAAAGATTCTCTTTTTCACAATTTATATCTCTAGATCCATCATCCATATCTCTAGATTGTCTAAATCATTATCCATATTTCTATAGTCTCTAGTAGATTGCCTCAGTCATCATCCACATTTCATATCTCTACATCTATCATCCATATCTCTAAATCAATCCATACTTTCAGATCATTCTTGTATATCTCAAGATTCAGCATCCATATCTCTAGATCTATCATCCATATCTCTAAATCAAATACGTTTTCCATGTCGCAAGATTCATTATCCATACCTTTAGATTAATCTTCTATATCCCAAGATTCATCATCCATATCTCTAGAGCTATCACTCATTTCTCTAGATTATCTAAATCATCGCCCATATCTCTATATTCTTATTCATCTTCCACATTTCTAGATTACTTTGATCATCATCCATATGTTTAGGTCCATCATCTATACCCCTAGATTCTCTAATTCGTCATCCATATCTTTAGATTCTTTATCTATATTCTTATTCATCATCTGTATCTCTAGATCCATCATTCATATCTCTGGATTGGTTCAGGTATCATCTGGTCTCTCGATCGATTGTCCATACCTCTAGATTCTCCAATTCACCATCCATGTCTCTAGATCCGCCAGCGATATCTCTAAGTCAATCTTCCAAATCTCAAGACTCATCATCCATATCTCTAGAGCTATCACCCATTTCTCTAGATTATCTAAATCATCACCCTTATCTCTATTCTTATTCATCTTCCACATTTCTAGATTACTTTGATCATCATCCAAATGTTTAGGTCCATCACCTATACCCCTAGATTCTCTAATTCGTCATCCATATCTCTAGATCCGCCATCGATATCTCTAAGTCAATCTTCCATATCTCAAGATTCATCATCCATATCTCTAGATCTATCATCCCTTTCTCTAGATTATCTAAATCATCACCCTTATCGCTATATTCCTATTCCTAATCCACATTTCTAGATTGCCCCGTCATCATCCAAATGTCTAGATCCATATAATCTATATCCCTGGATTCTCTAATTCACCATCCATGTCTCTAGGTCCATCTTCCCCATCTCTAGATTGTCTTGGTCACCCCTTAGCTCTTTCTAGATTGCTGCTTTCTATACTTTCACTGTATATAATCTATCTGACGTTGTTTTTGTGTCCCCCCCTCCTTCTTGATAACCAATCATCATGGAACAGTCTGTATCTCACATTCCCTTCTCGGTGGGTCAAGTTTTCCACCTATTCCAAAGAACTCCTCAGGAATGTTCCACAGATGCCAGACAGAGGGGGAGCCCAGTGACGCCCCCTAAACATAAACATTTCAGGGTGACATATTTTTTATTTACTGGGGTGTGTGGTCTCTGTGGCTCTCCCTCGCCTTTCCTAAGGCCTTTCTCTACTAACCGCAGGGGCGTCTTGTCCTTGAAAGGGCTTCTGGGAAAAAATTACCATTTTCCTACACAGCCTGACCGTATGTGCAGAGTTTACACCGGGTGGCAGGCTGTGTCCTCCAGGGGTTTCACCGGCTTAGTATCTAATGTAAAACTTTGCCTTTGCTGCTGAAATTTCCAAGCACAACACTGTCTGTGTGCTTTTTTTTTGTTGTTGTTTAGTTTTTTTTGCAAAACTTTTTTAATGTCTGCGAAGAGGTCGTGTATATACTTCTTATAGAGATGCGCAAAAGACCTGGTGCGAAAGGGGCTATTTCTTTTTCGTAATGACAGAATGTGCAGGAAATCCTTTTTTTTAAAAACTAGGCGGAGTTTGGTTTTCAACCACTTTCTCCTTTAAATTGATTGGTCAGCATTTTTCCTCTACTTAAAGGGATGCAGGATTAGTAAAGGGGTCGGTTTTTTTTTTTCTTTTCCTGAAACAGCGCCACTCATGACCGTAGGCTGTGTTTAGTATTACAACTTGACCTCATGCACTTGAGCTGCAATACCTTGCACAGCCCATGAATAGGAGTGGCGCTGTTTTTCTTTTTGTTGCAAATGTGCCACTCCCAATTTTTTCTTAAATACTGTAAATTATGCATGAAAAATTGCATACACCTCATGTAATAGGATATTTTCTTTCTTGGTCCGCTAGCAGCTGAAGGGTTAATTTTCATGGTTATGTTTTGTGTGAAGAATAGAATGTTCTTCGAAGGCGAAGGCTTTGTGTTGACAGGGGTTCGGTCAAATCGTGACCTTGTGGCCATTGCAAAAAAAATCTGACATGGCCCTTAAAGGGTTAAACTAGTGAGTGAATAATGCTCCCACATTCGGAGTTTCAAGGGGAGGCGGTTTATGCTTTGTCAGGCATCCGGCTGAAAAGGACATTTGGGTGGAGCATATTTAGAGGGATATATCATATATCTGGCATCCAGCTGAAAAGGACATTTGAGTGGAGCATATTTGGTGAGATATATGATATATCTAGCACCCAACTGAAAAGGACATTTGGGTGGAGCATATTTGGCGGGATATATAATATGTCTGGCATCCGGCTGAAAAGGACTTTTGGGAGGAACACTGCCCATTAGCTTCTAACAACCAATCAGCATTGCTGACAGTTCTCCCAGCAGTGTTGATTGGCTTAGAGAAGCAAATGCTCACTGTGCTCCTACCAAATGTCCATTTCAGCTGGATACCAGGCCCCACTGGTCCTGGGAGCCGTATAGTGACTGTAGCACTTAGCGCCCACTAGTTTAACCCTTTACGGTTGTCAGTGGTGTTTGCACAAGTAAGATAAATAAAACGGGTCATGGGGAGGGGCGAGGAATCCGTAAAATGCCATGTTGAAATATACCCAGTGAATTGCCCCCTCCCCCCATTTGTAGTGCCCCATATGTACAACCTGCCTGGTGCTGTGTGACGTATGACAAGTGCCCTGTATGGGTCCTGGTGGCTCACTGGGGCCCAAGAGCTCCGTTGCCACTTAATAGGTCACCACTACTATAAATGGCATGTGTTAATTGGGGGCCCTTGGTATAAATTTTGCATTGGGGGCCCAAGTCCTGCCATTGCTGCTAACTCCAGCATCGCGCTAGCTCTATGCAGACATCATATATATTATAAAGCACTGTCACGTTATATATTATATTTGTGATACAGTCTAATTACCATGGATTCTCTTAAAGGCACTCTAATCTCAGAGGTATTTATGCGCTAGACAGAGGTGTACTGTATCTTTAAAAGAATGGCCGGGCGTCGTCAGGCGTAAAACGGGGAGAAGGAAAGGAGTAAAGGGAGTTTAAACAATGTGAATTCTGCAGGCAGACTTCATAGGCTATTTTTATACGGTCATTCCTTACTATATTACGCAATTATTATGGGTGTATGGCCCTTTTAAAATTGCCCTCACCCCATGATGAGGGTAGGGGGCGCTACTATTAAAACTTACCAAAATGTGTGAGTGTGTATGTCTGGATAAAATGTCACTTTTTGCATGAACTCTACGACTAGCGAGGTCTTGTCCAAAAATTTCAATGCTTGTGCTAAACAGGAACCTTATGAATGGCGCTATTGGGTTGTCTGGGTTGGCGTCATACTTTCTGCTTCATCACTAGGGCGATTTATGCCAGTGGAGGGCTGCACTATTGGTTGGTTGGGCATGTGCCCAGGTAAGATGGCGGATGTTTTGCACCTTTCGACGGGCCCTTGTGGCAACCATGGGGTCTGTAGACTGAGAGGGCCGGGTAAGCTTGGTCCTATCTCTCCTTGGCATGGATGGTGTAAACCTGTCTCTTTATGGGCTCTATGTTGGCAAACAAGGCAAGGGTGGGCAGACGGCCCATCACACCCTACAAGGGGTAATAGGAGGGGGAACAGAACAGCATTTGGAGGGTGTAGTGGCATGAACCAGTCGGGGGGCCCTGTTGGGCGCTCATTTATGACAGACGACCCCTCTATTTTTCATACAGGACTGTGCACGAGTGTCCACACATTTAAGGCTGTCCGCCTTATAGTGAACATAATGTACCACAACAGGTCATAGTGTATATAGCTATGTTGGGTTTGTGTTTTTTTGTTTTGTTTTGTTTTTTTGTATGATTTTGCCTCTTCAACCAAAGCAGCAGATTGCAGCTTCATATCTTTATAGTTCTGTTCAATGTTCTGATTGGCTCGCAATGCTGGCCAGTTGGTTAAAAGCCATATTACATCCAGCGTCCATGAGTTTACGGGATTTGTGTTTCTTAGTTCAAGGGGAAAAAATCTGATTACTAAAGCAGGCTGACGCTGCCTGACTCCTCATGTCCTCCTTAGCTGACAGTCGGGTTACAATGGAACCACTTGTCAATAATGGTGTTTCCAGTCCTCAAACACATCCCATGTGAACATCCAGAATCCATGGGTTTATGGGTTTAATGTTTCTTGGTTCAAGTAAATCAATCTGATTACTAAAGCAGGCTGACGCTGCCTGATTCCTCCTGTCCTCCCCAGCTGCCAGTCTGGTTACAATGGAACCACTTGCCAATACTGGTGTTTCCAGTCCCCAAACACATCCCATGTGAACATCCAGCATCCATGGGTTTATGGATTTAACGTTTCTTGGTTCAAGTAAATTAATCTGATTACTAAAGCAGGCTGACGCTGCCTGATTCCTCCTGTCCTCCTCAGCTGCCAGTCTGGTTACAATAGAACCACTTGCCAACACTGGTGTTTCCAGAGCTCAAACACATCCCACGTGAACATTCAGTATCCACGAGTTTATTGGTTTAATGTTTCTTGGTTCAAGTAAAAAATCTGATTACTAAAGCAGGCTGACGCTGCCTGATTCCTCCTGTCCTCCCCAGCTGCCAGTCTGATTACAATAGAACCACTTGCCAACACTGGTGTTTCCAGTCCTCAAACACATCACATGTGAACATCCAGCATCCATGAGTTTATGGGTTTAATGTTTCTTGGTTCAAGTAAAAAAATCTGATTACTAAAGCAGGCTGACGCTGCCTAGCTCCTCCTCTCTCGTTTGGTTGCTCTGATTGCCTTACAAGCAATGTCATAGCTTGTCAGATGGCATGCCCTGAGCAACCAGGCTTTCTCAGATTACTTAGAACTTTTCCAGAAAACCAAATGAGATGTGGAGGTAGCAAAGGGTTAGGGTTGTGTTGTATAGTAATCAGATATTTGGAAAATCAGTGAAGAACCCCTTTAAAACACCTCCGTTCCCTCTGTACATTGGAAGCAGCATTTTGGTGCAACCTGTGGCCCTCCAGTTTTTGTGAAACACAGTAACACCCCTGGTCAAGAGGACTTTGTCCCCTGTGACAATAAATACTCCTTTCCAGGGGTTATCTTATTGATGCTCTCATATTGGGTGGCGAATTTCAGGCACTTAGCTATGTTACAGTTCCATATGTTACGCTTTTCATGAGGCGCATCCGGTTTTCGTCCCCGACGCCCTCCTTGTATATATTTAGTATTTTATTTTATTATTATTTTATTGTAACTCATTCTTTTGTTAAGTTATTGCATAGTGTTATGCAGGTATTTGGCCACCAAGGGCAAATCCTTTGTATGAATATAGAATCCACCCGCAAACCTTTCAATCAATTTGAGTCAATTGTGGACCCCCGTTAGGGAGGCATATGACACTTTTAGTTGGCCGTTGT
Source organism: Bufotes viridis (assembly GCA_033119425.1). Taxonomy (NCBI): domain Eukaryota; kingdom Metazoa; phylum Chordata; class Amphibia; order Anura; family Bufonidae; genus Bufotes; species Bufotes viridis. The sequence continues at coordinate 148,154,612 of CM065597.1, forward strand.
ATATGGATCCTACGTATTGTATGGGAGAATGTAGAGTTGTCTCCTGTTGGGTGCTGGGCCCAGCTGTAGACCCAAAGTTGACCAGGGTTGGAGCCAATTTGCCCAGAAGCTGGTGTGAGGTAGCGAGGGCCCACGGCAGACGGACTCGACTCTTTTGCTGGTTCATACCCCCCACCATACAGCCATGAAGAGCTCAGTGCTTGTTTGTACCCCTTCTGCGTTAGGTAGGTTAGATAACCCTCTGGATGGTTTCTGTGCCATGTTTGCTAATATTACAATGCCCATGGAGAGGGGGTTTGCCTTGTTTAGGTTCTCATTATCCACCGGGAACTAACCTTCGCTGGGGCCAACCTTCTCCATAAGCCCCATGTCTGCTGCTCCTATGGGTTTTATACTTGCCGGGACCTAACTTTTTGAGTTGTTTTCCTGGCCGCTAAAAGTTCCAAAAAGTCAATTTGGCTCCTTGATTGGTCTAATTGGCTCTTCAGTATCTTGTCTACAGCTTGAAAGACAACTCAGATGGTTGGAACCCATCAATATACCCAAGAAGGCAGCTTCTTACTCAAGGGCCACCACCAGGTTAGGACTATATTTGAGATGTTCTCCATAGGTTTCTTCTGAATGATGGCCTTCTTGTGCAAGACGATTGGATGGATTACATATATGGAGGTCCATCGCCGATACTTTCAAGACGTAGAAATGCTGCTCTCCCGCTGTTGTGCTCAGTTACCTTCTACTTATTATGATGCTGTATCTGTGGGTCAATTTATTGATGCTCAGCCTCGCTGAGATGACCCACAACTGAAATTTTTTTTTTGATGAATTTAGCTGCTGTGAAATTTTTAGGGTTTGGGGATTTGGGAATTTGGGGGCCGATGAATGTGCTTTGTTAGCAGGTCAACAGTCCTCCCAGCTGTCTGGTGGCCATTTTCGTACTCTTTGTGTGCCAAAAAAGTATAGAGTCTATAGGTGGTATTTCTGTAGCTCTAGGTCAGTTTGAAATTTCATGCAAGATTTTCGTATTTTTCAGATTTTGTTCAGGTGACAAATTCAAGTCTTATGCAATATTTTTGTGCAGTGATTTCCGGATGTGCTCTGTGGAGTCAGCCGCTATAAAGGGAATTTATTATTGACTACGCTGAAGTCTCTGACCTTTCTTCTGCCGACTTTAGTGATTATGTTTGTCTAAAAATTTCTGTATGATCTAAACAGAGAAAAAAATGACGGCAACAATGACTTGCTTTTGCTGAAAATGTATTCTCATAGCGATATACTTTATTTATTATCAGTTCACGGAACTGAAGGGAAAAAGCAACAATATTTATTAACCGGAGAGATGGAAAACTGTGGATATGGACATTGTAGACACACATCGCCTATCTTCTCTAGTCACTACACAAGCACAACCTGTCCTCTTCAGTCACTACACACACGGCCCATCATTTCCAGTCTCACATACACGGCCCGTCCTCTCCAGTCGCTACACACACGGCTGTCCCCTCCAGTCACTACACACACAGCCCGTCCCCTCCAGTCACTACACACACGGCCCGTCCTCTCCAGTCACTACACACACGGCTCATCCCTTCTGGTCACTACACACACGGCCCGTCCTCTTCAGTCACTACACACAACACGGCCTGTCCTCTTCAGTCACTACACACGGCTTATCATCTCCAGTCTCTACATACACGGCCCGTCCCCTCCAGTCAACACACACACGGCCCGTCCCCTCGGTCACTACACACATCGCCTATCTTCTCTAGTCACTACATATGGCCCGTCCTCTCTGGTCACTACACACATGTCCCGTCCTCTGTGGTCACTAAGCACATGGTCTGTTCTCTCCGGTCACTACACAACGGCCCGTCGTCTCCGGTCACTACACACACGGCCTGTCCCCTCCGGTCACTACATATTGCCCGTCCTCTCCGGTCACTACACACATGTCCCGTCCTCTGTGGTCACTAAGCACATGGTCCGTTCTCTCCGGTCATTACACACACGGTCCGTTCTCTCCGGTCACTACACAAAGGCCCGTCGTCTCCGGTCACTACACACACGGTCCTTCGTCTCCGATCACTACACACACAGCCTGTCCTTTCCGGTCACTACAAACACGGCCTGTCCTCTCCGGTCATTACACACACGGTCCGTTCTCTCCGGTCACTACACACATGGCCCGTCCTCTCCAGTCACTACACACACGGGCCGTCCTCTCCGGTCACTACACACACAGCCTGTCCTCTGCAGTCACTACACACACGGCCCATCCTCTGCGGTCACTACACACACAACCAGGCCTCTCCGGTCACTACACACACGGCCCGTCCTCTCCGGTCACTACACACGGCCCGTCCTCTGCGGTCACTACACACACGGTCCGTCCTGTCCGGTCACTACACACGACCCGTCCTCTGCGGTCACTACACACACGGTCCGTCCTGTCCGGTCACTCCACACACGGCCCATCCTCTCCTGTTACTACACACACGGCCCGTCCTCTCCTGTCACTACACACACGGCCCGTCCTCTCCAGTCACTACACACACGGCCCGTCCTCTCCGGTCACTACACACACGGCCCGTCCTCTCCTGTCACTACACACACGGCCCGTCCTCTGCGGTCACTACACACACGGCCCGTCCTCTGCGGTCACTACACACACGGCCCGTCCTCTGCAGTCACTACACACACGGTCCGTCCTCTCCGGTCACTACACACACGGCCCGTCCCCTCCTGTCACTACACACACGGCCCGTCCTCTCCGTTCACTACACACACGGCCCGTCCTCTCCGGTCACTACACACGGCCCGTACTCTCCGGTCACTACACACACGGCCCGTCCTCTCCGGTCACTACACACGGCCCGTCCTCTCCTGTCACTACACACACGGCCCGTCCTCTCTGGTCACTACACACACGACCCGTCCTCTCTGGTCACTACACACACGGCCCGTCCTCTCCGGTCACTACACACTCGGCCCGTCCTCTCCGGTCACTACACACACGGCCCGTCCTCTCCGGTCACTACGCACATGTCCCGTCCTCTCCGGTCACTACACACACGGCCCGTCCCTTCTGGTCACTACACACACGGCCCGTCCTCTCCGGTCACTACACACACAACCCATCCCCTATGGTCACTACACACAAGCTGAGGGTGTCACTCTGCACAGTTATGTGACACCTCAGCCCCCCACACCTATCTTTCCTGGGTTCAGATGTCCCTCTCCAGACAGTATTTCTCTCTCTGTGTTCATGTTGATGAAGGGACGCTCTCTCGGGGGTCTCCGTGCTGCTCTCACATGTCTCACTCTTCTGGTCTTGTTCATTTGACTATTTTATGAAGGCCTTTGAGGACACTGTAAATCATTATATATTGTTATATCTGTAAATATATTTTTAAAAATATTCGCTGTGTCCCGATCTGATATTTCTCACGTCTCTTCTCTGATCTCTGGATACACAGAATACTTCCCGACTGATCTTGGGGGCCATGTGCACCCGCTGTGGTATGTGGCCTGTTGGGGCCTGTCCGATGAAGAACAACCTGATCCTGCAGCGCATGACATAGTGCTATCCAAGTATAAAGAACACAGTATCAGGGGGCCCCAAACAGGGCCCTTATAATCCTCTGGGTCCATCTGCAATCTTATGCAATAAAGCCGAAGCGTGGATGGCCATCATCAGGACAAGTGGTGCTCATCAGGATTCACCTTTAACCCTGGGTTCACACCTGAGCGTTTTACAGCGCGTTCAAACGCGCTGTAAAACGCTCAACAGATTAAAACCAATGCATCCCTATGGAGTGGTTCACACTTGAGCGTTTTACAGCGTTTGAGCACGCTGTAAACGCCCACGCATAAACAAGTACTTGAGCTTCTTTTGGGGCGTTTGACTAGCGTTTGTGATTGACACCACAGTAGTCAATCACAAGAACGCGCGTTTTACGCGCGTTTCCTATTTGCAAAAACGCGCTGAAATACGCGCGACAAAAACGCGCGTAAAACGCGCGTTTTTAGAACGCTCAGGTCTGGACCCAGGGTAAGGGCCCTGAGAGAATTCCAGAGGGCCCCTTAGATTGCGACCAGGCATTAATCAATGCATTCCGGGGATTCTTGAGTGTTACTGCTCGTTCTAAATATTTTGATCTCATGAATATAATGCCAGTATACAGTGAAGACTGACACAAGCAGGGTAGTGGGATGAACAGTGCAGATATTAATGATTAAGATTGATATATATACTCACACACACACACACAGGTTGTCACAGCTCCGCCCCTATTTGGAAATAATTATAAATCTATATGGTGGACAGATCGTAAAGGCATTGGAAGGAATGTTGTGAACCGGAAGAGGTAAGGAAATCTGTGCAGTGCATGAGGGGACAATGGAGTATATGCCATAGAAAGGTGGAGAGATGATGTATTGTTGCTAAAAGGGAATGTCCAACTTTGAACACCATTTTGTCCTCAATTCTTTCCAGATTAATCTCTTAATATATCTTTATAGCTTTTCTTTTCTGGCACAGAGCTCCAAACCCCCTGCATAGACATAAGGATAACAATTTGGCTGCCTTCAGACGTCACTAGGGGGAGCTCAGAAGCTTACAGTATACTAATGCATTGTATGTATGCAGTAAGCTCCAAAGCTCCCTCTAGTGGTGCATAAAGGGAGTATGAATTTTATCATTTAAAGAGCACTTGTCAACAGGATCAACCCTCTTTAAAGGGATTTTCTGGGACTTACTGACTTATCCTTAGGTTGAGACATCAATATCAGATTGGCGAGGGTCCGATTCCTGCTCAAGCTGTTTTCAGAAGCTTGGATTGGAGCAGCACTGCAGTAACCAGGCAATGCCACCACACGGTGGTAGTGATGAGCGGCAGGGGCAATATTCGAATCCGCGATATTTCGTGAATATTTGCCATATATTCGAGAATTAGCGAATTCGTAATCTCCAGTCATTATTTTCTTGATTGCCAAAATTCGCATTAAAATTCGCATAAACTGGTATTAATAATGAAGTCTCTTTTAAATACCAGTTTATGCGAATTTTTATGCAAATCAAGAAAATAATGACGCATAAATTTGCATTAAAATTCGCATAAACTGGTATTTAAAAAAAAAAAAATTTGTGATTGCGAATATATTCCGCGATATTCTAAATGTTCGCGGATTCTCGAAGTGCCGATATTCGCGATTAAAATTTGCAATTTGAAAATTTGTGATCATCACCACACAGTGGAAGGAGCTCTGTAGTTTCGGGAGCTGGTTCCAGTGCTGGAGCTTCTGAAAACCGGGTTCAGACCCCTGCAGATCTAATATTGGTACATGGTAAGTGGAGACTAGAGATGAGCGAACTTTAAAAAAAAGTTTGGCGTTCGGGTTGTGGTAAGTCGCGCATTCCATTATGGATTCCACTATCGCGGCATATGGAATCCATAAGGGGCGGCTTCCACCAACCCGAACTGTTGAACAGCCGAAGGACCTGGGGTGACGTCACCGTCATGTGATCAGTGCAGGGGGCGTGGCTCAGCACGGGATCAAATCCAGTGCTGAGCCACGCCCCCTGCACTTATCACATGACGGTGACGTCACCCCAGGTCCTTCGGCTGTTCAACAGTTCGGGTTGGTGGCAGCCTCCCTTATGGATTCCATATGCCGCGATAGTGGAATCCATAACGGGATGCGCGACTTACCACAACCCGAACGCCGGACTTTTTTTTAAAGTTCGCTCATCTCTAGTGGAGACCCATGTTACAGATTTTGCTTTGGGGCCCAAGAGCTCCCTCTCGTGGTCTCTAACTTTCCCTAATATAAGAAGCAACACGACTAAATCAACAGACCACAGACAGGTGTGAACTTCCAAAATTCCCTTCTTATTGACAGTTTTCCACAAAAGACACGTGACGTAGAAATGGCCGCCATTTTACTTTAGAAAGCTGGTAATGTAGGTTAAACCGAGAACCAAGAACGAAAAGAAAACAAAATGTGTATCGTCGCAATGTCTTTCGCTGGTGCCAGTCTGGACAAAATTGTGCTAATGGCACCAACGTCACGTGATGTCTGCTGGTACAAAAATTTCTAAGACAGGAGGACATTTTCTACGCATGAAATTCCGGGGCCCAATGTCCAGTTCATTGCATTGGAGGGAGGGGTTTAAGGCTGCCACATGTAAGTCTTTGACGTATCAATCTGAACCACCGTTGGAAACGTCTTGTCTTCTTGAGGTGGCACCAAGACCGGCTGTTCCAAGCTGCTCTCCTTTTCCTTCTCGACTTCTCCTTCCCAAAGACTGATGAGTGGTGGATAGAACTCATTGAGAGGGATGAACGAAGCCCTCTGCATATACTTTTTTAAAGAATGTCCACAGCTTTTGTAACGGAGGTGATGCCCAGCATAGACGATGACAGCAGCCATGCATAGTCCGGCAATTAGGGAGCCGAGAGCTGCTGAGAGGGCTATACTGACCGGCCGACCAACTGCAGCCACTGAAAAGGAAGCATCCTTGGTGGTCACGTTGAGACAAGATTGTTGACTTGGCCGGGATAGGGATGACACAGTGAAGCAAACCTCATACTTGGTAGCCGGCTGTAGATGTGTGAGGTTGTACTCTTGTATATCTAGAGGAACTTTGGCGGTATAACTGATATGTGGATTGTGTATCCTCATGGTCGCTGAGGTCCATAGGGCTGGAACGAGGATGTTTGGAGCATTGGCTGGCCCGCCTAACATCTTCCACTCCACCACAACAAAATTGGAATGAACTTTCTTGGTGACTATGGATAGAGACGTGAACTCCTGCTCCTCAGTCCCATTGATGAAGATGACAACACTTTTACTGTCTGTACCATCTGAGTTCCACATTTGGCACATGTATGACCCAGAATCTTCTTCGGTAGCATCCAAAATTTCCAGAGATCCCTCAGCTAAGATTCGGACCCTGCCCGTTCCTCCTGATATTCTTTCTCCATGAGGAGTTATCCAGTAGATCTCTGGCTTTGGGTGACCGCTGGCCTGGCAGTTGAGAGTCACCAGCTGGTGTTTGGATAGATGAAGCCGAGATGGAAAAGAATTTTCGTCTATTAGTGGAGGACATCGACTTAACCAAGCCTGTCCTTGTATTTCCTGGAAGAGGTGTCCGCTGACCAGTGGTGGGCTCGTACAGAGTGTGGCTTGGCCTTCAATCAGCTGAACTGATGAAAGTCCTTTCCAGTTGTTCTGGCAATCACAGCGCAGAGGATTACTGTATAAACTGATTTCAGATAATCCCGGTAGTGTCTGAAATACTTTAAGCGGTATTAATGCCAATCGATTATTGCTAAGTAGTAAAGTCTTCAAAGCACTAACGTTGGGTCCAAAGGCACCAGGGTCCAGGTAGGTCAACCTAGGGTTGTTGAAAATTTCCAATTTAATAAGCTCAGGCAGGTCCTGGAAGGCTTCCGCTTCCACTCGTTCTAAATCTTCCATTGAATTTAGGCTGAGCTCTTCGAGATGAGGCATGTCTTTAAAATCTCCGGACCGAATTCTACTTATTGGGTTTTTGTTAAGGTCTAAGAATTTGAGGAGCTTCAAATGCTTCAGCGCCTCCTTGGGGACAGAAGTAAGACGGTTATCAAAAAACGAAAGGCTTTCAAGGTAGTCCAGCCCGAAGAAGGCATTTTCTGGAATCTGGTTAAGTTCCATCCCTGCCAGTACTAGACTGTGTAATCTTCCAAGTGGTTGAAAATTCAAGTTTTGAAGGGTGCTCACAGGGTTCTCACCGATCATGAGTATCTCTAAGTTTGGAAGGTCTTCAAACCACCTTGAATCGATAACACTTAGACGGTTGGCATTGAGATGAAGTCTCAGAAGTTTTCCCAAGCCGGCAAAGGCTCGAGGGCCAATATAATTAATCTGGTTGTGATTAATATACAACTCTTCTAGACTCTCTAGATCTTTTAGGCAGTAGTCCGGCAGCTCAGTGAGCTGATTCTCCTCTAGATAAAGGGTGATGAGATGGGAAAGGTTGGACACGCTTAAGTCCCGGATGCTCTGAAAGTGGTTTTGAGACAAGTCAAGTTCGGTAAGATTCACCAGATCTTGAAGTTCCCAACCCATGTGTGATATCTTATTACTCTGCAGAAGTAGCACTTGGGTATCAATAGAGATATTTTCTGGAATGTGAGTCAGTAGAAGGTCATTGCAGTCCACCGTCTTCGCTTCGTGGTACACGGACTGTGGTGTGAACCAGGGCCTTGTTTCACAAACACATTGAGGAGGACAGAATGCCAGACCCGAGATGTACAATGACTGGCAAATGACAAGAAGAGCCAAAGTCTCAGTCCAAGGAAGTGATTTCGTCATTCTTAAGGAATCAATACGAGGCATGTTAAAGGAAATCCAGGAGAAGACAAGGGAGCCTATGGATCTGTAAGGAGACAAAGCAGAAGGGAATATTACAAGAAAGAACGCAAATTCTTCTATCACTATCTATTCACTATCTGGGCAACATTCGTTTAACAGGTGTGATGTCAGGTTCACCAACCTCAACGTAACTGGAAGCTCATGGGTAGTGTTGAACAAACTTGTATTTTAAGTTCGGCGTCCAAAGTTCGGGTTGGGGTTATCGAAGATTCCCGTTATGGATTCCGCTAACCACGGACCATAAAGAATTTGGAATCCATAAGGGGATTCTTCAATGAACCCGAACGCTGAACAAGTTTGCGCAACCGTCCTTCACTGCTCTACTTCCTTCTTCTCCTCCACACAGAGCACAGGAGCTCCGCCCCTCAGGTCACATGATCATTATACCATGCCCTTTACCACCTATTATCCAATCCAGTACTGAGCCACGCCCCCTGCACTGATCACATGACGGTGATGTCACCCCAGGTCCTTAGTGTTGTCCAAGGTTCGGGTTCATCGAAGAATCCCCTTAAGGATTCAAAATGCCGTTATGGTCCGTGGTAGCGGAATCCATAACGGGATTCTTCGATAACCCCAACCCGAACTTTGGACGCCGAACTTAAAATACAAGTTCGCTCAACACTACTCATGGGCTCCAATGCAAGATCTTTATCAGGACATTTATAACACTAGGGTCATCTTATGTGGCCTTTGGGTCCCCCTAGACATGTGGCCCCAGGTACAACTTCTACCTCTGCACCCCTAGTCAAAGCAGTCACAATAACAGGTTATACTTCTTCAGAGGCAATGGACCTCCAGCCACAAACGTGGACAAAAAATGCCCTTAAAGGAGTTGGTCCATCTGGGACATTGATGGCATATCGCTAGGGGCCTGGGACCTCTGGGACCTGCTCCTATCTCCAGAACAGGGTCCCCAAACTGAAGGACAATGCACAAGGCGCCTTTAGAAACTCCCATAGCGTTCGCAGAGTGCTCTCCTTCACTTCGTGGGTCCCGTTCTGGAAATACGAGCGCGTCCCAGAGGTGGGACCTGCACCTATCTGATATTGAAGGCATATCCTAGCAACGTAGCATCAATGTCCCAGATGGGCCAACCCCTTTAAAGGAATGCTCCAGGAAGAACTAATACATCACTGTATTCCTAGTGCTGGACCTGAGGAGATTCAAAGAACACCAAGTAGAGGACATGCTCCACCTCTAGTTTTTATTGGCATGTTCCTTTAAGAGATTAAACCTGCTGCCAATGAACGGTGAAGCAGTTGCTCATGGCAACCAATCAGTTTTCAGCTTTCATTTTTTGAAAGGACCTATCAGATTCCAGCTCTCTTTTGTCAGAGAGCTTTTGGAAAATGAAAGCCACCACCCGATTGGTTGCTATGGCCATATGCTCCACAGTGCCTTGGCAACCCAGTGTCTCGCCTGTTCCCCCCCGATATTTTATATTATATTATTGTATTAGAGGAATATTATATATACGTGTTCTCAGAATCATCCATTAAAGCCACAAAACCTTACAATTTTTCTTGTCTAAGCCATTGATTTAGTAATCACGCCCCCCAGTCCCCATCTGTTCTTCATCCTCCATCTTGGCTCACTCGCTCCAGTGTTTTTCCCTGTCTTTCCTTGATCCCTTTATTCTTGTCTCTGCCTCGTGCCGATTCCTCTCCGCGCCCGTTCTCTCGCCCCCCACCCCCCATAATTCGCCTGCTCCCCTCATTTGTCTCCCCATCTTAAGCCCCTGTCTCCTACGCTCTCTTTTCGCTCGCACTAAGATGTTGCCATGGCAACACCCTGAGCGCTTTCTCCCAATGATAGGAGAGGGAAGGCAGATTATTAACCCTGAGCGCGCCGCCGGGCACTGCTATATCCACCTCCGCAGCCATGGCTTAGGTGTTGCAATAGAAACGAAATGGAAAAGCGGATCCATGCAAGTGCACGGATGTAGCAGTGCTGAGCCGGTCACCTGTCACAGTGCCGCGCCATTCCAAATTGTTAAATGACAAATTCAGCTCTACTACATCTCGTTGGGATACGCCGGAATACCTGCAAGCCACTGTACAGAAGATTGACCTAATCATTACCATTTTACCCCCTCCTCCCACCCCTCCGCCATCTTGTAAGCTGCCATCTTCCTCACAGAGGTTTTTTGGAGCAGCTTAAACTGCCATATTAAAAGGGTTGTCAGGGAAACCATTTAAAGGGATATCGTGCCTAAATCCCATCTCTTCATCTATTGCTCCTTGTTATCAGCCACTTAAGGTGCATACTGCGGTATTCTTCAATGAGTGACAGGGGGCGTAAAAAAAATTCCTCGCCCCAACACTACTACTACCACTATCATACTGCAGAGTAAAACTCCCCCCATGATGGGTTTAGCCTGGTCCATCACAGTACGGTGCCTACAGCTGGCCACACAGGTGCGCGTATGGACACGTATGCCGCCGTCGCCGGCAGCCTCGCCACATGGGCCAGCTCCTTCCAGCGGTCAGGGCAATGATGCAGCCCGGTCACGGTCACACTTTCTGGCATCATTCATATCAACCAATCAGAGCTTTCCAAAGACAGAAACCCTGCTCTGTCATTGGCTGCTATGATCAACAAGGCCGATGGCGGCAAAGCTGTGGTAAATCAAGGCGGTGGTGCAGCTCTGAGCCCGATGCCGCCATTATATTATAGATCGGTGGGTCCTGCTGTACCTCCTTATGCCTCTGAGGCACATCGAGGTAGCATGTTCTCATCTCCTGCCACATTATGGAGGCACCATACCGATCCTGCCATACAAGATGGGCGTGGACCCTAAAAGGGTGAGAGAACCGTAAATAAGCCAATGCTAAACACCAGGCCTTGCCATGTCTGACTAAAAATGGCCGCCTTTGTTCATACCAACCAATCAAAGGGACTCCACTGGAACTCCAGTTATTATGGGTGACCAGGGGTGAGCCAGGAAAGGACAGACAAAGAAAGATATTACCTCTGTACTGTGACATCACTGTGTTTATTATCCCTGTACTGTGACATCACTGTGTTTATTACTCCCTGTACTGTGACATCACTGTGTTTATTATCTCTGTACTGTGACATCACTGTGTTTATTACCCCTGTACTGTGACATCGCTGTGTTTATTACCCCTGTACTGTGACATCACTGTGTTTATTATCCCTGTATTGTGACATCACTGTGTTTATTATCCCTGTACTGTGACATCACTGTGTGTATTATCCCTGTACTGTGACATCACTGTGTTTATTATCTCTGTACTGTGACATCACTGTGTTTATTATCCCTGTACTGTGACATCACTGTGTTTATTATCCCTGTACTGTGACATCACTGTGTTTATTATCCCTGTACTGTGACATCACTGTGTTTATTATCTCTGTACTGTGACATCACTGTGTTTATTATCTCTGTACTGTGACATCACTGTGTTTATTATCCCTGTACTGTGACATCACTGTGTTTATTATCCCTGTACTGTGACATCACTGTGTTTATTATCCCTGTACTGTGACATCACTGTGTTTATTATCTCTGTACTGTGACATCACTGTGTTTATTATCTCTGTACTGTGACATCACTGTGTTTATTATCCCTGTACTGTGACATCACTGTGTTTATTATCTCTGTACTGTGACATCACTGTGTTTATTATCTCTGTACTGTGACATCACTGTGTTTATTATCCCTGTACTGTGACATCACTGTGTTTATTATCTCTGTACTGTGACATCACTGTGTTTATTATCTCTGTACTGTGACATCACTGTGTTTATTATCCCTGTACTGTGACATCACTGTGTTTATTATCCCTGTACTGTGACATCACTGTGTTTATTATCCCTGTACTGTGACATCACTGTGTTTATTATCCCTGTACTGTGACATCACTGTGTTTATTATCTCTGTACTGTGACATCACTGTGTTTATTATCCCTGTACTGTGACATCACTGTGTTTATTATCCCTGTACTGTGACATCACTGTGTTTATTATCTCTGTACTGTGACATCACTGTGTTTATTATCTCTGTACTGTGACATCACTGTGTTTATTATCTCTGTACTGTGACATCACTGTGTTTATTATCCCTGTACTGTGACATCACTGTGTTTATTATCCTGTACTGTGACATCACTGTGTTTATTATCTCTGTACTGTGACATCACTGTGTTTATTATCCCTGTACTGTGACATCACTGTGTTTATTATCTCTGTACTGTGACATCACTGTGTTTATTATCCCTGTACTGTGACATCACTGTGTTTATTATCTCTGTACTGTGACATCACTGTGTTTATTATCTCTGTACTGTGACATCACTGTGTTTATTATCTCCTGTACTGTGACATCACTGTGTTTATTATCTCTGTACTGTGACATCACTGTGTTTATTATCCCTGTACTGTGACATCACTGTGTTTATTATCCCTGTACTGTGACATCACTGTGTTTATTATCCCTGTACTGTGACATCACTGTGTTTATTATCCCTGTACTGTGACATCACTGTGTTTATTATCTCCGTACTGTGACATCACCGTGTTTATTATCCTGTACTGTGACATCACTGTGTTTATTATCTCCGTACTGTGACATCACCGTGTTTATTATCCCTGTACTGTGACATCACCGTGTTTATTATCTCTGTACTGTGACATCACTGTGTTTATTATCCCTGTACTGTGACATCACTGTGTTTATTATCTCTGTACTGTGACATCACTGTGTTTATTATCCCTGTACTGTGACATCACTGTGTTTATTATCCCTGTACTGTGACATCACCGTGTTTATTATCCTGTACTGTGACATCACTGTGGTTATTATCTCTGTACTGTGACATCACTGTGTTTATTATCCCTGTACTGTGACATCACTGTGTTTATTATCCCTGTACTGTGACATCACCGTGTTTATTATCTCTGTACTGTGACATCACTGTGTTTATTATCCCTGTACTGTGACATCACTGTGTTTATTATCCCTGTACTGTGACATCACTGTGTTTATTATCTCTGTACTGTGACATCACTGTGTTTATTATCCCTGTACTGTGACATCACTGTGTTTATTATCTCTGTACTGTGACATCACTGTGTTTATTATCTCTGTACTGTGACATCACTGTGTTTATTATCTCTGTACTGTGACATCACTGTGTTTATTATCCCTGTACTGTGACATCACTGTGTTTATTATCCCTGTACTGTGACATCACTGTGTTTATTATCTCTGTACTGTGACATCACTGTGTTTATTATCCCTGTACTGTGACATCACTGTGTTTATTATCTCTGTACTGTGACATCACTGTGTTTATTATCCCTGTACTGTGACATCACTGTGTTTATTATCTCTGTACTGTGACATCACTGTGTTTATTATCTCTGTACTGTGACATCACTGTGTTTATTATCTCTGTACTGTGACATCACTGTGTTTATTATCCCTGTACTGTGACATCACTGTGTTTATTATCCCTGTACTGTGACATCACTGTGTTTATTATCCCTGTACTGTGACATCACTGTGTTTATTATCTCTGTACTGTGACATCACTGTGTTTATTATCTCTGTACTGTGACATCACTATGTTTATTATCCCTGTACTGTGACATCACTGTGTTTATTATCTCTGTACTGTGACATCACTGTGTTTATTATCCTGTACTGTGACATCACTGTGTTTATTATCCCTGTACTGTGACATCACTGTGTTTATTATCTCTGTACTGTGACATCACTGTGTTTATTATCTCTGTACTGTGACATCACTGTGTTTATTATCTCTTGTACTGTGACATCGCTGTGTTTATTATCCCTGTACTGTGACATCACTGTGTTTATTATCTCTGTACTGTGACATCACTGTGTTTATTATCTCTGTACTGTGACATCACTGTGTGTATTATCTCTGTACTGTGACATCACTGTGTTTATTATCCCTGTACTGTGACATCACTGTGTTTGTATCCAGTACTGTACATCACTGTGTCTGATTATACAGCTCGGTGATGTCAATGAGATAATGCAGCCACCACTACAGGGGTAGTCTCACTGCATACAGATTATACAGCTCCTATGTGAATGTACATAATAAATGCAGCCACCACTAGGTGAGCTCACTGCATACAGATTATACAGCTGCGTATGGCAATGTAGATAATAAATGCAGCCACCACTAGCAGGAGCTCACTGCATACAGATTACACAGTCCTATGAATGTAGTGATATGCAGTCACTAGGGACACTGTGCACAGATGTATACAGCTCAGTATGGAATGCAATAATAAATGCAGCCACCACTAGAGTGAGCTGTACTGCATACAGATATATACAGCTCCTATGGAATGTAATAATAAATGCATGCCACCACTAGAGGGATGCTCACTGCACACAGATTATACTATGCTCCTATGGAATGTCAAGTACATAAATGCAGCCACCACTAGGGGGAGCTCTCTGCATACAGATTATACAGCTCCTATGGAATGTAATAATAAATGCAGCCACCACTAGGGGGAGCTCTCTGCATACAGATTATACAGCTCCTATTGAATGTAATAATAAATGCAGCCACCACTAGGGGGAGCTCTCTGCATACAGATTATACAGCTCCTATGGAATGTAATAATAAATGCAGCCACCACTAGGGGGAGCTCACGGCATACAGATTATACAGCTCCTATTGAACTCAATACTAGCTGTATATTCTATATGTGAGGCGCTCCCCCTAGTGGTGGCAGCAGGTAGAACATTTTTTATCATTTTCATCCTTGCGGTTGGGCCTCTGGGGGCTGTACCATATCCACAAGACCCATCCGGCTTAGTGTCCTAAAAGCGTTGTAAACATATGGTAATTGTCATTCTAGTCACATGGTACAAATGAACCAATCAGCATCTACTCTACAGCTCTATTACTAAACACTGCCCCCCCCCCCCCGCCATACTTTTAAGGAATGTCGTAATATCCCACAACCTCCCTGATTTTTTTTCATGATCCCCTGTAATACTCCCATCGACCAGCAGGTGTCACTGTGTTTGTTGCTGAACATCAACAAAGATTCTACCCTGAGACTAAGGAAATTCTGAACTTTACAATCAATTTTATAAAAAACGTCCGGTCTCCCCTCAGAAAACCCCTGGAAATTAGAATTTTTAATTTTACCTAAGTAACTGTTTACATGCCTGGTTTTAGTTTTTTGTTACCCTTTAATTTTGGGTATAGGTGGCCCTACGAACAATGAACGATTTTTTAATTTTGCCTATCTATCGGCTCCCTCAACGCATGACGTCACCTCCCATGACAACATGCCATGCCACTTAGCAGCGCCGAACCGGCGTGCCCCGTGCCATTTTATGTAGGGCGAGAAGGAACGGGGAGGAGGAGGAGGAGATCCCAAAATTTGGACTCAATGAGGCAGGACAAGACGGAGAATTGAGGGCAACGGGAGGGGGACACCCCGATGAAGGATGATGATGTGAGAAATAGACCTTCTTACCGTCAAAGAGGCCTCGGTTTTTGAGGGGTCACCACCGCTTGAGAAGAAGACTTGTCCACGGTTCTTCAACTCTACGCCATCAGCCTTCAGGGGCTTGGGTCTACCATTCTTTGTCTTTCACGCCCTGGTCTGCTCCGTCCTTGCTTGGTTCTTGGAGGAGCAGTACCTTGGTTCCTTATCCCTGCAGAGATGTCTCCTTCGAGGTTCCTTCTGCTCTACTGGCGGACCTTCTCGTCTTTGTCCGTCATGTTTTCCCACCCGTTTGGTCTTCTCTCTCCCTCGTGTTCTGCTTTGTGGCTGTTTCTTTCTCCTCCGGCTGAATAAAAGGAGATTTTTCATCTGACAGGTGCTCCAGCCGACCAATAGGCTTCGAGAGCTCTCAAGGATGCGACCAATGGAGAAGACGGGCAGGCGGGACCGATGGATGTGTAAAGCGTCTGATATAGAAGCTGACAACACACGGTGATATTATGAATATGGATCAGGCCTGAGATCACGCCGCTGACCTGCCTGGAAACAGAGGATTTCACATATTAACTCATTACTGTCCACCCCACCCCAGACACAAGGGAAGGGCTGAGGAACCGGGGGCAGACAGAACTAGTGGCTCCCAAGGAACCAGACACATGAAGGAGGATGCACACTGCAGATATGCCTGCGATGCCAGTATGCAGGGTGACAGCTATCCCCCCCCCACCCCTCATACATATGTAGGGCTCAGTCGAGCATGCATGTGTTCTCGACAGGGGAGTAAGCCACAGACAGAACAAAGGATCGGGCATGTTCGAAGCCAACGTGCCCAACAGATCCCTATACATGTGAAATAGTGCTTAGGAATCAGCATTGTGTGGCCCTGTTAGGTGTTCACAGGACGGCACTAATAGGCAGGCACTTTATGATGCAGCCATTAGCACTGTATGGCAGTATAATGTATGGCGCCGTATTGTGTTTACTCGGTGACAGTATTATGTAGCAGGTATGGGGGTACTATCTAGGTGATGTATGGCATTGTTATAAGATCACACTATGGCAGTATTATGCAATATATGGTAGTATTATATAAACACACTAGGGCGCTGATAGGTGCTCACTACTATAGGGCAGTATTGTTTGAGCACTCTAGGGCGCTGATATGTGTTCACTACTATATGGCGGTATTATTTGAGCACCCTAGGGTGCTGATAGGTGCTCACTACTATATGGCAGTATTAGGCAATATATGGTAGTATTATAAAAGCACACTAGGGCGCTGATATGTGTTTACTACTATATGGCGGTAATATTTGAGCACCCTAGGGTGCTGATATGTGTTCACTACTATATGGCGGTATTATTTGAGCACACTAGGGTGCTGATATGTGTTCAGTACTATATGGCAGTATTATGCAATATATGGTAGTATTATATAAGCACACTAGGGTGCTGATATGTGTTCAGTACTATATGGCAGTATTAGGCAATATATTGTAGTATTATGTAAGCACACTAGGGTGCTGATATGTGTTCAGTACTATATGGCAGTATTATTTAAGCACTCTAGGGCACTGATAGGTGCTCACTACTATATGGCAGTATTATTTCAGCACTCTAGGGAGCTGATATGTGTTCACTACTACATGGCAGTTTTTTTTACGATATAAGGTTGTATTATATAAGCACACTAGGACGCTGATATGTGTTTACTACTATAGGGCAGTATTAGGCAATATATGATAGTATTATATAAGCACTCTAAGGCGATGATAATGTGTTCACTACTATAAGCCATTATTATGTGGACAGTGCAGAGTACTGTTATTTAGCAATATATAGTAGTATTTTTTAGGCACTGTATGGCGCTTTTATAGGACTACTATATGGCAGTATTATGTATTATTTGCCAATATGGCCAGTTTCACCCCAGCATATTTGGTCCTGGGCTGACTGCTGCTTGTCTGATCTAAACGTCCTGCATCGTGTGAGTACGGGCAGCAAACCCGCAGTCAGGCAGGAACTCACAGCGTCCTAAATCTGCAGGAGCTCGTGTCAGATGAGCAGCGGTCAGACCGGAAAGTGTAGCCTTCACATGGAGCGCATTTCCCAGACCAAACACTCTTGTGTAAAACTATATGGCAGCATTAATTAAACCCTGTGGGACACTATATGTTCACTATATGGCAGATTATGTGAGCACTATATAAAACTGTTATTTATTTAGCGCTATACATTAGTTTTATTTAAGCCCTGTAGGGGACTGACACGTGTTCACTATATGGCAGTATTATGTGGGCACTATTCAGGACTGCTATTAAGCACTATATGGTAGTATTATTTAAGTCCTGTGTGTAAGTCAGTCTTATATGTCACTATATGGCAGTATTATGTGTGTACTATTCAGAACTATACATATATAGTGTTATTTAAGCGCTGTAGGGCACTAATATGTATTCACGAAATGGCAGTATTATGTGGACCTTTTGTAGTACTATTATTCAGCACTATAGGGTTTTTTACAGTATGTCCTGCAGGGCAGTGTTATTTGCTCGTCATATAGCAGTGAGCACGTGGCATTTGTAGGCACTCTATGGCACTATTTGCACATTATATGTCAGTATTATGTGGGCACTGTGCAGTGGAATTTTTAGGCACCCTGTGGTACTATTTGCACATTATATGTCAGTATTATGTGGGCACTGTGCAGTGGTATTTCTTAAGCACCCTGTGATACTATTTGCACATTATATGTCAGTATTATGTGGGCGCTGTATAGCGGTATTTTTAGGCACCCTGTGATACTATTTGCACATTATATGTCAGTATTATGTGGGCACTGTGCAGTGGTATTTCTTAAGCACCCTGTGGCACTATTTGCACATTATATGTCAGTATTATGTGGGCACTGTGCAGTGGTATTTTTAGGCTCCCTGTGGTACTATTTGCACATTATATGTCAGTATTATGTGGGCGCTGTGCAGTGGTATTTCTTAAGCACCCTGTGATACTATTTGCACATTATATGTCAGTATTATGTGGGCACTGTGCAGTGGTATTTTTAGGCTCCCTGTGATACTATTTGCACATTATATGTCAGTATTATGTGGGCGCTGTGCAGTGGTATTTTTAGGCTCCCTGTGATACTATTTGCACACTATATGTCAGTATTATGTGGGCACTGTGCAGTGGTATTTTTAGGCACCCTGTGGTACTATTTGCACATTATATGTCAGTATTATGTGGGCACTGTGCAGTGGTATTTTTAGGCTCCCTGTGGTACTATTTGCACATTATATGTCAGTATTATGTGGGCGCTGTATAGCGGTATTTTTAGGCACCCTGTGGTACTATTTGCACATTATATGTCAGTATTATGTGGGCGCTGTATAGCGGTATTTTTAGGCTGCCTGTGGTACTATTTGCACATAATATGTCAGTATTATGTGGGCACTGTGCAGTGGTATTTTTAGGCTCCCTGTGGTACTATTTGCACATTATATGTCAGTATTATGTGGGTGCTGTATAGCGGTATTTTTAGGCTGCCTGTGGTACTATTTGCACATAATATGTCAGTATTATCTGGGCACTGTGCAGTGGTATTTCTTAGGCACTCTATGGCACCATTTGTGCAATATAATACTGTATTATGTGGACACTGTATGGTGGTATTATTTATGCACAGTATGGGGCTGTATTATCACGATATTGCCATATGTGGAGCAAGAACAGGGTTGATATGGAATACAATGTCGCATTGACGCAGAAGAAGTCAAAAAGTTAGTACAAGCAATATGGCCGCCATCACTGCCTGCCACCCAGCTTTCCCAGACTGGGAGGTCAGCAGGTCAAGCTATGTAATAAACCCGCCTGTAGTAGGGGCAATATCAGTTGTCACCCAGCTTTTCCAGATACAAATATAACTAAGGAACATCCCAACCTCCCTAAGCGATGGGGTGTGAGGTAAGTCGTCACCATCCACAGGACCCACTTACCGTCACTGTCAGAGCGGCCGGATTCCAGTACACTGATCGATCACATGACCTCACCCAGGTCTCCACTGCACTCACATGACATGATGAGAGGCGTAGTAGGCGGCTCGGATGACATAATCGCAGTCATGCCGTGGTCTCATCATCCATGTCCTCGGGGAGTCATCTGCTGCATCGGACCATGAGCGAATGCGATGATGTAACCATAGATACCGCGCTCTGTACCCGATGTATCCGAAAATCTATAATAATAATAATAAAGCATCATGTATCATTTCCAGAATTAAAGGGCTGCTCCAGGAATCCACAAGACACCTATTCTGTGCCGCCCCGCAAGGTCATGTGGTGAAGATCTAAGACTAACCTCATAGTGACCTTTCTGGTTCCCGAACAGAATGCCAGAGCTGCAGTGAAAACTGACACACATGACGACCAAAAGAAAAGAGAGGTGGCAATGCAAAATCTAGGGCCGTTAATGGTCTATGGAAAGGTGGGCACTGTGATGGCGCCATTATTGCCCCACTTTGGAGACCAAGATCACTCAGAACAGTGTGAACAGGAGCAAAGTGCGATTTTTAGCACCGTATGGTGGTATTATTTAGCTTGTTTAGTTTGACATTACAAGGGCTTAGATAAACGGCATGCTGGTGTAGCATGTGCCCCACATTCTGCCTTGGCGGTGGTATTTAGATGCAGGGTGACAGACTGAATCTGTGCCTCGGTTAACGGGATGACTAACTATGACTTTGCGGCACTGTTTTGTGTTCGCTATATGGCTGTATTATATGGGCATTGTATAGTACTTTTATATAGCACTATATGGTGGTATTATTTAGTCACTGGCACTATGTGCTCTCTCTATGGCTGTATTATTTTGGTACTGTGTGGTATATATATATATATAGCACTATAATGTGGTATTAATTAATCACTGGCACTATTATGTGTACTCTCTATGGCTGTATTATTTGTGGACTGTGTGATACTTAAATATATAGCGCTATATGGTGATATTATTTAGTAATGGGCACATGTGTCCTCTGTATGACTGTAGTGTGTGGGTACTGTATGCTAATATTATTTAGTGCTATATGGTGGTATTATTTAGTCACTGGCACTATGTGCTCTCTCTATGGCTGTATTATTTCGGTACTGTGTGGTATATATTTATATATAGCACTATAAGGTGGTATTATTTAGTAATGGGCACATGTGTCCTCTGTATGGCTGTAGTATGTGGGGACTGTATGCTAATATCATTTAGCGCTATATAGCGGTATTATTTAGTCACTGGCATTGTTTTGTGTCCCCCATGGGGACTGCATGCTGCTATTATTTACTATTCCATAGTGATATGACTTCTTATGTGTTCTCTGTATGGCTGTATTATTTCGGTACTGTGTGGTAATTATATATATATATAGCACTATATGGTGGTATTATTTAGTCACTGGCACTATGTGCTCTCTCTATGGCTGTATTATTTCGGTACTGTGTGGTATATATTTATATATAGCACTATATGGTGGTATTATTTAGTAATGGGCACATGTGTCCTCTGTATGGCTGTAGTGTGTGGGGACTGTATGCTAATATCATTTAGCACTATATGGCGGTATTATTTAGTCACTGGCATTGTTTTGTGTCCCCCATGGGGACTGCATGCTGCTATTATTTACTATTCCATAGTGATATGACTTCTTATGTGTTCTCTGTATGGCTGTATTGCGTGGGCACTGTATGGCATTAGTATTTAGCACTATATCGAGATATTATTTAGTTACTGGCACTGTTATGTGTTCTCTATATGGCTGTATTGCGTGGGCACTGTATGGCATTAGTATTTAGCACTATATTGAGATATTATTTAGTTACTGGCACTGTTATGTGTTCTCTATATGGCTATATTGAGAGGAGTCTGTGTAGTACTATTATATAGTACTATATGGTAGTATTATTTAGTCACTGCTTGGCAATATTTTGCGTTCTCTATACGGCCATGTTTTGTGAACACTGAATGGTACTTTTATTTAGCACTATAGGATGGTGTTAGTTACTGGTATGTGTTCTCTTTATGACTGGAGACTGTGTGGTACTTTTATATAGCTGTACATGGTAGCATTACTTAGTGTCTGGCACTGTTTTGTGTTCTCTGTGGGTACTGTATGGCACTATTATTTAGCACTATATGGTAGAATTATTTAGTCACTAGCACTATTTGTATGGCTGTATTATGTGAGCGCTACTTGGTACTATTATTTAGCACTATATGCGCAGCGGCTGGGTTTTCGGTGGTCCCAACTCTGTAGTGGGTCCCCCGGACACTGTTGAGGTGTTACCAGGTGTTGCTGCTCTCTAGAGGGGATGGTAAGGTGGGGTGCACTCTAATGGTCCAGAGAGTCTTCTCCCAGGCAGGAGGTTCTGTGCTGAGGAAAGGTCTAAGCTAGCTGTCCCTCTCACTCTCAGAAGGCTGGTACCATGGCTCAGCCTCATCTGGTCACTCGCGCAGTCTGGTCAGTCTCTCCTACTAAGCACAGGTCCCTATGTGCAGACACCTACGGGCTCTGACTGCTCTACTTATATACAGTTTCTATCTGAACTAGAACCTTTTAGTGGGTGGGGTCGATTGGAGAAGCACAGCCTAACAGAAACAATGTTGCATTTTCAGTTTGTCATTAGAGTTTCAATACAAGTCTATGGGAATGACTAAGCAGATATAAGCAAGTCTTCAGATGTAAACAACAGAGCTAAATCAGACAGTCAGACCGCTCAGAAGGTCAGAGTGTCTGTTTTTCCCGCCATAAACTTTTGCATAGTCCCTTATAGAAACTGTGGAAGATTCTAACCTCTCAGTGCATAGATAGAAAGTCCCAAAGTCTCTCAAGGGCTGAGCGTTAACCCTTTCCACAGTGAAGTGCAGGTATAATAACAGTGCAAATGAACCGGATATATTACAGTAAACATATAAAATGCAGTGCAACAATATAAAATAGCATAAGTGTAAACAATTGCATAAGTCACAGTGCAGGTTAACCCTTCCAAGTGCAGTACAGTAGTGAGTCGATGACTTTGCATAGTAGTAATAAGGGCAAATGTCCAGAAAGGTCCATAGTCCAAAGTACCTTTGCTCCAGGGCACTACATGTGGTGGTATTATATAGTCAAGGACACTGTTTGTTCTCCATATGGCTGTAATATGTGACCACAGTTTGGTGCTCTTATTTAGCACTATATGGTGGTATTATTTAGTCACTGGCACTGTTAGGTATTCTCTGTATCCCTGTATTATGTGACCACAGTTTAGTGCCATTATTCAGCACTATATGGTGGTGTTATTTAGTCACTGGCACTGTTACGTGTTCTCTGTATGGCTGTATTATGTGACCACAGTTTAGTGCTATTTTTTAGCACTATATGGTGGTATTATTTAGTCACTGGCACTGTTACGTGTTCACTGTATGGCTGTATTATGTGACCACAGGTTAGTGCTATTATTCAGCACTATATGGTGGTATTATTTAGTCACTGGTACTGTTAAGTGTTCACTGTATGACTGTATTATGTGACCACACTATTATTTAGCACTATATGGTGGTGTTATTTAGTCACTGGCACTGTTACGTGTTCACTGTATGGCTGTATTATGTGACCAGAATATTATTTAGCACTATATGGTGGTGTTATTTAGTCACTGGCACTGTTACGTGTTCACTGTATGGCTGTATTATGTGACCACAGTTTAGTGCTATTATTCAGCACTATATGGTGGTGTTATTTAGTCACTGGTACTGTTACGTGTTCACTGTATGACTGTATTATGTGACCACACTATTATTTAGCACTATATGGTGGTGTTATTTAGTCACTGGCACTGTTCTGTGTTCTCTGTATCCCTTTATTATGCAAGCGCAGTTTGATACTATTAATTAACCCTATATAGTGGTATTATTTAGTCACTGACACTGTTCTCCATATGGCTGTATTATGTGATCACAGTTTGATACTATTATTTTACACTATATAGTGCTATTATTTAGTCACCGACACTGTTTGTTCTCCATATGGCTGTATAATGTGAGCACCGTGTGGCACTTTCATCAACTATATGGTGGTATTATTTAGTCTGGTGCTGTTACAGGTTCACTATATGGCGGTATAGGGATCAGTGGGGCGCCCAGCAGCCAGGGCCCCACCAGTTCACATAATTAAAGGCTTTTTCAGGTACACTGTTCTGTATTGAAGTGTATTCTGGGGACATGCATTTTGCAGATTTTTTTATTAAAAGACAAGAAATAATTGCAACAAAATTTAAGAAGCCTGCAGCATTGTAAAATAAAGCCGTCACATCACTGCACATCTAGGCATGTAGAGATTACGGTGGCCATTTTGGTTGTCACCCAGCTTTCCAGGAAGCAGATTTATAGTGCTGCCATTTACTTATGTGACAGAGAGGTTTTGGTCCCGGGACCGGCCGCAACCACGGTGCGAATAATGGTTGTCGTGATTCACATAGCAGCACCAGCACCATCTGCAGGTACATCTGGGCATTGCAATCAGAATGGGACGTCAAGACTGTAAGGGGCAGTTCACACGCAGCATTTTTGGATTTTTGTTAAATCTCATTTTCAGAAAATCTACAACTTTTCCAGCATTTTTTTTCAAATTAGTTTTGCAAGGTTTTAGAGTTTCAATAGTTCATAGTTTTCTATAGAGGAGGCATTTTAGGACATGCTCCGCCATTGAGGAGATCAGCCGGACTACCCCACCGCTACGAGAACGATCAATTACCCATGAGCCCCACCAAAATTAAGAAACTGCTCCAAGGCTGATCCCATTGACTAGAAATGGGAGAAGAGCAGGCTGGCGGTCTGATGTCTTCAAAGAGCCCCTCCTGAAGGGGTTAAATAACATTGGTTCTAAGGGACTGTGCACATTATCACGTCAACCACAAAGTGGAGCTACCCTTTAAGGACGAGCAGTTTGGTTACTATGTACAGTCCTGTGGAGCATACAGAACGCTTGGCTTGTCCCCAATGTAGCGGGGAATAATGCCACCTGGCAGCCGCTACCTGCAGCACTGGCACGCCCTTCGTGCCATAGTGTTACCTTCCCCATCACTGATTCCTGTAATCTACAGGAAATCACAGGATACAACCAAGCAGTGTGACTTCTCTCGCCTCCACCAATGACCGCCCTGCATTCAACCCATATGACGGGGGACGAGGGCGGAGGGGGAACTAACATTTCCACAGAACCCGGCGAATTCACAGATTTATTTTCTTTCTTGAATTAATTAACATAGTACAATTCCTGGGAAACCATAGGGGGAGGGGAGTGCAAGTACTAATCTGATGCATATTCTTCTACATAGGAGCAGTATTATAGTAGTTATATTCTTGTACATAGGAGGCAGTATTATAGTAGTTATATTCTTGTACATAGGAGGCAGTATTATAGTAGTTATATTCTTGTACATAGGAGGAGTATTATAGTAGTTATATTCTTGTACATAGGAGGCAGTATTATAGTAGTTATATTCTTGTACATAGGAGGCAGTATTATAGTAGTTATATTATTGTACATAGGAGGCAGTATTATAGTAGTTATATTCTTGTACATAGGGGCAGTATTATAGTAGTTATATTCTTGTACATAGGAGGCAGTATTATAGTAGTTATATTCCTGTACATAGGAGCAGTATTATAGTAGTTATATTCTTGTACATAGGAGGCAGTATTATAGTAGTTATATTCTTGTACATAGGAGGCAGTATTATAGTAGATATATTCCTGTACATAGGGGCAGTATTATAGTAGTTATATTCTTGTACATAGGAGCAGTATTATAGTAGTTATATTCTTGACCATAGGAGGCAGTATTATAGTAGTTATATTCCTGTACATAGGAGCAGTATTATAGTAGTTATATTCTTGTACATAGGATCAGTATTATAGTAGTTATATTCTTGTACATAGGAGCAGTATTATAGTAGTTATATTCTTGTACATAGGAGGCAGTATTATAGTAGTTATATTCTTGTACATAGGAGCAGTATTATAGTAGTTATATTCTTGTACATAGGAGGCAGTATTATAGTAGTTATATTCTTGTACATAGGAGCAGTATTATAGTAGTTATATTCCTGTACATAGGAGGCAGTATTATAGTAGTTATATTCTTGTACATAGGAGGCAGTATTATAGTAGTTATATTCTTGTACATAGGAGGCAGTATTATAGTAGTTATATTCTTGTACATAGGAGGCAGTATTATAGTAGTTATATTCTTGTACATAGGAGCAGTATTATAGTAGTTATATTCTTGTACATAGGAGCAGTATTATAGTAGTTATATTCTTGTACATAGGAGGCAGTATTATAGTAGTTATATTCTTGTACATAGGAGCAGTATTATAGTAGTTATATTCTTGTACATAGGAGGCAGTATTATAGTAGTTATATTCTTGTACATAGGAGCAGTATTATAGTAGTTATATTCTTGTACATAGGAGGCAGTATTATAGTAGTTATATTCTTGTACATAGGAGCAGTATTATAGTAGTTATATTCTTGTACATAGGAGGCAATTTTTATTGTGAAAACAAACAAAAATAAATACAATTAAAATAAATTCTTACAATACAAAACAAAAATAACAGGCATTGCACACACAATGAGATGACTACTCAACTAGAATGAGTAAAGAATCATATTAAACTTAGAAAGTCCACATTTGCTGGGAAAGGAGAGAAAAATAAATAAATAAATAACACAACATTATCTGTTTTAAATTAAAGACACATTTCTCCATAATTTCCTATTATTTGGGTTACTTCTTATCTCTAATGACTTAACCCACTGGAGCTCGGACATTATTTGGCTTACGGCTGCGGTGTGGTGGAATGGCTCATTGTGTATAGACACGCGGGTTCTCATGTGCCAGTGGTAATATTTTATGACAGAAATGATCAGGTACATTGTCCCCCTGTCTACATTCCTATTTCTGGATGGAACAGCATAGATTATATCAGGATAAGTCAGGGACTGCAGTAATGGGATGTTTAGCTTTTGTGACACTTCTTCCCATATTCTCCTCCCACCCCAGCAGTCAGATATTAAGTGCTCCATCGTCTCCTCCTGCTGACAACCAAGAGGACAGTTCCTATCTGAAACACTTAAAAATTTCAGGTTACCCCTAACAAATAGCCTCCCATGTAATGACAACCAAGCTACATCAAATAATTTGGCAGGGAGTCGTTTACCATTGAGGAGCTTCAGACTTTCTTGTAAAGTGCTAGTCACACAATCCCTCAAGGCAAGTGGAGAACAGAAGAAAGCCCTACAGATCCTCACATATAGATCTTTCCTTGGCTTACCCTCAATGTAGGACTTCTCTATCTTCCACCTTCTCACACACTTCAGCCCATAGTCCAGGTACTGGGGAGGTAGTCACTCGTCCATCTCCCCTCTTGAGACTGCCGCCTCGCACCCAAGACTCCGCAAAGGCAATATCCAGTCCCTGACACTGTTCACCCACAGGGAGCTGTTCTCCGAGTCCAGGCAACCAAAATTAACTTTTAGAAACATGGAGTCAAAGAACACCCTTGGATTTATCATATCCAGCCCACCCTCTCTCCTCTGTAGGTAGGTGATCCCTCTTTTACTGGGTTCAACCTGTTCCCCCATAACAGCTGGAAGAACAGGCTAAAGAGCCTAGCCGAGAAAGATTCGGGCAAAGGAAAGACAACAGAGACGTACAAGAAGACGGGGACCAGGTAAGTCTTCAACATAGAAACCCTTTCTCTATAGGTCAGCCTCCAGTTCTTCCATCGCTGAACCTTTGCATTTCCGGCTTCCAACTTCTCTTCCCAATTTATCCTGGCGTTATCGTCCCTCCCAAATTTGACCCCTAGGATTTTAATATAGGCGGAGGCTCTCACAAATTGAGGCAGATCAAAGTCTGGATCACTATCTGATATCCAGAGAGCTTGACTCTTTTCGAGGTTGACCAGAGACCCTGAGGCCTCTGAGTAGCTTCTGATGGCCGCAGACAACATCTCCACCTCACGAGGCTCAGATATCACCACAGTCACATCATCCGCGTAGGCAACAACACTCAGGGGCAGGCAATGGGGACCGGCACCCCTGAAAACCACACTCCTGCAGTGATCTCAGGAACGGGTCTAAGGCAAACACATACAGCAGCGGACTCAGCGGGCAACCCTGTCTCACCCCAGCCTCAACCCTGAACGTGTCACCCTGCCAACCATTGACCAGAGGAAAGCTCTCAGCCTCTCTATACAAAGTTTTCAGCCAATCTACAAATTGTCCCGGAATACCGTACTTTGACAAAGTGGCCCATAGATACTCGTGATCCACTCTGTCAAAGGCTTTAGCCTGGTCCAGACCTACAACATATCTCCCACACCTCAGAGCTTTACATCTCTCAAACATCTCCCTTATCGAGAGGACTGCTCCAGAGATGTTCCGCCCTTTTACTGTGCCGAACTGACAGCCTGACAACAGTGCCCGGGACAAACAGACTAACCTAGAGAACAGAATTTTTGCCAAAATCTTTCTGTCGACATTCAAGAGGGCAATCGGCCTCCAGTTCTTGATGTCGCTAGGCTCTTTCCCTTTAGACAGCAGAATTAACGAGGACACCCTCATGGACGGAGGCATCAGGTGATTTTCTAGACAATTTGCAAATACATCCACGAGGATTGGGGCCAAGAGGTCTCTGAATGTTCTATAGAATTCTGCTGTTATCCCATCGGGACCTGGTGCCTTCTTCAGATGTAATTTATCAATGGCCTCTTTAACCTCTTCCACCGTCAATTCTGCTGTCAAAGAAGAAAAGTCCACATCGTTAGTATCAGGGCCTGGAGTTGCCTCCAAGAATTGGGTCACCTTGTCTCTATCCAAAACCTTCTTCTGAAACAAGTCAGCATAGTAGCATCTCACCACCCCCAGGATACCCTCCCGAGATTCTTGCAAAACACCCTGAGAGTCAGTGAGACCTGTGACAGATTTATTTGCCACCCGCTCCCGGCAGTTCTCAAAGGGATCAGGCGACCCTAAGGTCCCATAATCCCGTTCCAGAACCAGGGAGGTGTACCTGCTGTACTGATACTGCCTTATTTCAGATTTCAGTCGGTTTATCTTTTGTTGGTCCCCCATCTGCCGAATACAGTGACTCCAATTCTTTCCGCAGCCTGAGATACTGGCTGTACTTACTCTTCCCCTTTATAACTGACAGTCTCCTTAAGAGGGATCTGATCTCATCCTTGACGTCCTCCCACCAGTCGGCCATATTGTCATAAAAGTCCACTCTCTCTAGCTGACTCTGTATAAGAGAGTGAACATGACTCTGAACAGAAGGGTCTTCTAATAGACTGGAATTAAGTCTCCATAACCCTTTACCTGTCCCAGAATGCTTTGTGACACCCAAACAGAAATATAAGGCCAGATGGTCCGAATAAGGGACGATCTTCTCATCTTTCTCACCGATGGTCTCTGTAGAACTCACCAGAGCTAAATCTATCCGACTTCTTCTTTCACCACAAAAATAAGTAAATTTTGGCTTCCGACCACCCTGCAAAAACACATCTGACAACCCGGCCTGCAGAATAATTCTGTTTAGGACCTTGGAGTCTCTGGTAAGAGGCCTATTAGAGGTCCTGTCACTAGATGCCCTGGTGGCATTAAAATCTCCAGCCATGATGACAGGGATAGATGTGAAGAGATATGGCTTCACTTCATTATAAAGGTTAACCCTTTCAGTCACTGTCTGCGAACCGTAAATATTGATAAGACGGAGCCTCCTACCCCGAATAGTAACTTCCAGAATTAGGCACCTTCCCATCAATACCTCTGTCAACCTATGTATAGTTACATCATTGGTGCTGAACAGGATAGAGACCCCGGCACTTGGTTCCACAGCCAGTGACCAAAAGGAAGGACCAGACCGCCATTCACGCTCGGCTTCCCGTAGGAGTCCCAAAGTATTTAAACGTGTCTCTTGTAAAAGAAGACATCAGCGTCAAGAGACCTTAGGTGGTCATAAACCGCGTGCCTGGTCCTCCTCACTCTGACACTGTTCACATTACTGGAGAACACTTTAAGGTTAAAGTCGGCCATCAGAGCAAAGCAAAGCACAAGTAGCAGAGATATTACCCCCATCATCATAGATCTGAGTCTGAGCCCACCTGCCGACCACCTGTCTCCATGTCTGATTCGGACAGACGTTTACCCCGCGGGGTTTCCTTTTTGTGGGGATCACCCTCTTGGTCCTCATTAAATTCATCTACCACTCTTTTAACTCTCTCTCCATCTCCTCCTCCGCGTCTGACTCTGATAGGACACTGTACCTATTTGCAATAGTCATGACACCTGACCCGGGGTCTACTTTCTTTTTGGAAGGTTGTTGGACAGTGGTCCATTCCTCCTCCGGCTTACGGCTGGTTTTGTCTTTCTTCCGTCTCTTCTGTGGATTTATTAATGCTGGGGCAGAGGACGACGTGCCCGCAACCTGCTCAGTGACCTCCCCGTTCCCCTCAGTGGCTCCTGGCTGGGACTGGTCAGGCACTATGTCACCCATATCGTCACCCATATTGTCACCCATATCGTGCTGAGGCTGGGGCTGTGTCACTGCTGACCCTGACAACAACGTCTCCTCCTCCAGGTCATCTGCCCCTTCCAGCAAGTCCTCATCAGGGAAGTCCTTACAGATATTATGCCAGGCGTCTGGACAGTCCCTGTGGGAGTGACCGATCTTACCGCAGAGGTTGCACCGGATGTTCTTGCAGGTGGCGCTGACATGGCCGATCTCCCCACATAAGTTGCATTTTACCAGGGTGCACACACTCGCAATATGACCGGCCTTTCCGCATTTAAAACATTTTCTAGGCTGACCGGCGTAGAAGCATACCCCTTTCTCCCGGCCAATAAAGAATGAGTTGGGCAGATGTTGGGTGATGTTGTTAGTCTGCCGTAACTTTACCAGGACCTTCCACCCCCAGTCCATATTCCATCCTCGTCCCTGGTCTTAGTCATATCTGACATCAGGTCACAGTGTCTTTTTAGCCATATAACAATATCCTGGTGCGGTACCGACTCGTTCCAGAATATTATGGTGACGTTTGCTGTGTCTGGTCTAGAGATGGGGATGAAGCTGAACTTATTCCAGCCATCAGCATCTCTCACCCGGGTGACATGATCCCAAAAGCGGTCCAGGTCAGACATGAGTTTAAAACTGACGTCATACCCCTGCCTGTCAGGAAGGTTTATCACCGCCAGGATGTTAGATGGCAGGAAACCCATTTGGTGGCACAGAAGTTCACGGACCACAAACCTCCTGTCAGGCAGCTCCTCCTTGGCCCCTCTATGTCTGAACCTGACTACGTTCCTCCTCTTAAAAGCCTGACCCGTATAGTTCACATTAGACGTGAAGGATGGTGACCCACGGCTCCAGGCATTGCCAGAGGAGACACCACCAGTTCCACCCTCCTGCTGTACTTGGGGGCGCTGTGGTGGCTGCTGACCGCCTACACTATGGGGGTCTGACACTTCTGGTGTAACTAAAGGGGAAAGTGCTGTGCATCAGACTGTACAGCCCCCTCCCCACCATCATCCGTTATACTCTGCGGGTCACAAGCCTCTGTAGGCTGATCTGATGGTGAACCCGACTCCATAGATGACCCCAAATCCCACACAGACTGTGAAGCACCCCCTCTGCAGAAACATCATCAGTAATATCACATACAGTCATATCAGTGCAGTCACTGGCAGTATGATCCTGCCCTACAGAGCCCGGACAGTCCTGCTGAACCTGTGAATTCTCTGCTGGCGAGAGTCCACAGTCCTGCTGCTCTCTGCTGCCCCCAGGGCTGGTGGTGACTGCACTGCTACTGCAGAGTTACCTTCTTGTATGAGTCCACAGTCCTGCTGCTCTCTGCTGCCCCCAGGGCTGGTGGTGACTGCACTGCAACTGTAGAGTTACCTTCTTGTTTGAGTCCATAGTCCTGCTTCACAATACAAACTGCTGGGACTTCTGGTACCTTTTGAGGAGTCTCTGCAGGTCTTTGCTGTTGCTGGACACTTTCTCCCACTTGTCTGTACAAATCGCCTTTCTCAAAGGGAAAGCTGGCTGGTCTGAGGACTGGTCTTACACAGGCCTGCTGGGTGTCATCTGGACAGGTTGGAGACTTGGGTTTAGCATTAGACGGAGATGGCTTTGGCGCAGGTCTTTCCTCATATCTCTCAAATCTTTGCTGGTTCCTGAAGGATTCAGCGACTGGTCCCATCTGCTCCAATACAGCCTCCATGTCCTGCACAGTCTCAGCAAGCTGCACAGCGAGGGAGCTCAGCTTCTTGTCGTGAACAGCCTGATTGTTAGGGTTTGCTGCCTTCAGCTTATACACACAGTCTATCTGTTTCTGCAGCTGTAGTTTTGTCTTTTTAATGTCTCTAGTCTCTTGACCAGAGCTGGGATCTGCTCGGCCAGACATAGTTCTGGTGCACGCTGAGTATTGGTGGGTCGTGTCGGCAGTGTACTCACAGGATGGCTTCCTACAGGCGTCCCTCTGCTTGGTCCATGCACAGGACTCTGCTCTTTAGGTGACATCCGGATTGGTACGGCCATGGTCACTGCTGCGGGGTCACTATCTCCAGATTGGGGATTGGGCCCCTGGTTCTTCCTGGTGACCGCACTTGTGGCCCCATGAAGCCTTCCTGCAGTATTCCCTCTAGGCTCATCTGTCGTGTTCACGACTTTTGCGCTGTTCCCACTCCCGTATCGTGTGCGGTCAGACCGCATGAGGACAGGCTGCTGCAGATTCTCCTGCATGGTCTGCTTCTCCAGGGAAGTTCTCCTCTGTCTGCCTGCGGGTGGGGTGGATTGCACACCTGCAGCCATGCTCTTACTTGGTAATGTTCCTTTCTTTACTTCCAACACTTTCTTTTCATCTTTGCTTCCTGCTGCACTGGGACTGACGACATTCTGAACATTTCTTCCTTCCAAAGGAACTTGTGGATGTTTATCCATGGTGTGAAGAGTCTGGGAATTATTTCCCAGAATAGGCCTTGGAGCCTGGACCTTGCCTGGGAGCTCCCCCACCCAGAGTGGCCACACCCTGGGCTTTCTCCAGACATCTGAAGACTCAGGAGAACTACTGACACACGTCCTCACAGCTAGGAGGCAGTATTATAGTAGTTATATTCTTGTACATAGGAGGCAGTATTATAGTAGTTATATTCTTGTACATAGGAGGCAGTATTATAGTAGTTATATTCTTGTACATAGGAGCAGTATTATAGTAGTTATATTCTTGTACATAGGAGGCAGTATTATAGTAGTTATATTCTTGTACATAGGAGCAGTATTATAGTAGTTATATTCTTGTACATAGGAGCAGTATTATAGTAGTTATATTCTTGTACATAGGAGCAGTATTATAGTAGTTATATTCTTGTACATAGGAGGCAGTATTATAGTAGTTATATTCTTGTACATAGGAGGCAGTATTATAGTAGTTATATTCTTGTACATAGGAGCAGTATTATAGTAGTTATATTCTTGTACATAGGAGCAGTATTATAGTAGTTATATTCTTGTACATAGGAGCAGTATTATAGTAGTTATATTCTTGTACATAGGAGCAGTATTATAGTAGTTATATTCTTGTACATAGGAGCAGTATTATAGTAGTTATATTCTTGTACATAGGAGCAGTATTATAGTAGTTATATTCTTGTACATAGGAGCAGTATTATAGTAGTTATATTCTTGTACATAGGAGCAGTATTATAGTAGTTATATTCTTGTACATAGGAGGCAGTATTATAGTAGTTATATTCTTGTACATAGGAGCAGTATTATAGTAGTTATATTCTTGTACATAGGAGCAGTATTATAGTAGTTATATTCTTGTACATAGGAGGCAGTATTATAGTAGTTATATTCTTGTACATAGGAGCAGTATTATAGTAGTTATATTCTTGTACATAGGAGCAGTATTATAGTAGTTATATTCTTGTACATAGGAGGCAGTATTATAGTAGTTATATTCTTGTACATAGGAGCAGTATTATAGTAGTTATATTCTTGTACATAGGAGCAGTATTATAGTAGTTATATTCTTGTACATAGGAGCAGTATTATAGTAGTTATATTCTTGTACATAGGAGGCAGTATTATAGTAGTTATATTCTTGTACATAGGAGGAGTATTATAGTAGTTATATTCTTGTACATAGGAGCAGTATTATAGTTATATTCTTGTACATAGGAGCAGTATTATAGTAGTTATATTCTTGTACATAGGAGCAGTATTATAGTAGTTATATTTTTGTACATAGGGGGCAGTATTGGAACAGTTGTATAGTCATTATATTCATATATTAGTTATGTGAGACATTACAGACGGACATTTAGACATACATTTCTATATGTAATATGAGAAAATACTATTCCTGTGTACATGGGACAAATATGGCCCCACTTTCTGTTGAATTTCTTGTGAACTGTTTGCTCGGTGTTGCAATACCGGACAATCTTTTGGATTAGTTCTGCTTGTTCATTGCAGGGTCATAGCAGGTTTTAAGCACAATAAATAATGTCACTGTATAGTATATGGATAATCTTATAGATGGAGTATTTGAGGAAGACTTCCACATTAATTAGGATTATGGCTTCCAAACATATAAAACACATTTTTCGATTTCTTGCCGTGCGGTTGAGAGAAATGTGTTCAAGGAGTTAAGCCATAAGTATACAAATATGAGGGACCAAGGGGGGCGTCATCTACTGAACCCTTTCTTCTTTCTGTAGTTCAACCTGCTAAAAATTCCACATTCCTTTTTGTAAACCTTGTTGTTTGCTCTTTCGTCCAATCACTTCATTGTAACGTAATAATATGCAAAATTAAGCGATACATAGTATAACGTAAGAAAGTACAATAAGCAGAGTCAGAATCTCCCAGCTGTCCTGGAGAAGCTCTGTTGTTTAGTTCAAGGAGAGTAGCCTGGTCTTACAACATCTGTTCAGATAAGCTGCCCCTTCCCTCATTTATTCCACTCTTAAAGTCCAACTGCCAGCAGGATCCACCCCATTGAACCAGACATTCTGCCTGGTAGGGCTGATCCTGCTGACAAAAACTATACCTTTCTTGTGAAGATCGGTTGTGGCGTTCCTGAGAAAACAGACTTTGATTCTCTTTGTAAATGAAGTCTCTAGTGCACCGAGGGGCGTGGCCTGCACTGGAACACTCAGGCCCCACCCCTCATTGCACCAAAGCCCTCATTTACTTAAAAAATAAAAGTCTGTTATCTCAGGAATGCCACAACCAATCTTCACAAGATAGGTATCATTTTAATCAGCAAGACCAACCCTAGCAGGAAGTATGCCAGGTTTATAGGGTTATTGCTGCTAAAAGACGCTCCTTAAAGATCTTTTAGTTCTACTGGGTATCACTAGTTCCCGAAATGGGACTAACCAACCTTGTTTAGCATGAGTAGAAATAAATTAGAGCGCATACTAGGAGAGACAGGGCTTTTTGCCATGAGCTTCTACTTACCTCCATAAATTCCTGTTTCATCACTGGTTCAGAGCTGAACATTAAATAATGGGTTGAAACCATGAAAATGATGTTTTGCTTACATTATGAGGTCTACATTTACCATGCAGGGTAAACATACCTACAATGTTACTATTGTGGTTGTTTTTTACTTCTTTCTGAGACTTCTCAAGGGTTGTCTCCATAGTAATAGGGTTGAGGATCACCAAGGTAGACCATATCTCCACCATTACCTGGCCAACATGGCATCGTGTTTTACAGTATCTTCGTCCCTTAGCCTTGAGGCAACATGTAGACCTCTAGAATCTACAAATCCACTGGACAGGCTTTCATGGCTATGATCCAGTTGGCATCATTTGACCTAGATGTTGAACTACATTCTGAGCCCCTCAAGTACATCATGGATGTTCCCACCATGAGAAGCCCAACCTACAACACCTACCCAGCTATCAGACCACTGTCACATAGCTATACGTTCAGGACAACTTAGACCTTTCTCTTCTTCAGCAGCTGGTCTGAGAGGACTGCATGGTCCCATTGCTGTGTCATATCAAGTGGACCAAATTAAAGGTCAATGGAGTGTGTCAACCCAGAACCAACCTGCCATGGGAAATGCACGGAAGTCCCGATAGGTCAATGAGCATGAATCCTTAAACTGAGCCTGAACTTGAGCATCAAGCTGAGCCTGAGCCTGAGCTTGAGCCTGAAACTGAGCCTGAGCCTGAGCTTGAGCCTGAAACTGAACCTGAGCTTGAGCCTGAGCCTGAAACTGAGCCTGAGCTTGAGCATCAAGCTGAGCCTGAGCCTGAGCTTGAGCCTGACCCTGAGCCTTCCACTCACTCCATAGCAACAAAAAAAATCCCATCTGTAGAAACTTCTTTACATAGGGAATGTTTAATGGTTTGTATAGGACAGGCGTCCTCAAACTGCGGCCCTCCAGCTGTTGCAAAACTACAACTCCCAGCATGCCCGAACAGCCTACAGCTATCAGCCTACAGCAGGGCATTCTGGGAGTTGTAGTTTTACAACATCTGGAGGGCCGCAGTTTGAGGATGCCTGGTATAGGACATCAAATGTGAAGACAAAGTGAGAAATCAGAGCATGTCAGTATCTGATGGCCACCATAGCATAATGGAGGAGATCACCCCGGAAATCTTGCATCTGTTATAACCTGAGTGGCCTGATATCTGTAAACTCTGATCATCCCTTCTTCTCTATGTTCCTGAATGTTCCCTCAGATTGTGACCCATGTTTAAGCAGAAGTTTGTGCTCCAGAGCTGTGCAACCTAATTAAGGACCACTGTCCACCATATTGGAACTGCTGAGCTTAGTTTGTAGTCACCCAGTCACCACCAGGATTGAAAACCACACAAACCCTTCCTGTACTTGTCAGGGCGTAGCTATAGGGGATGCAGGGGCAGCAGTCGCACTTGGCCCTGTTCCCTCTGCTTCCTAAAAAGACACCATGATAGGTGGTGGCAGGGGTGCACCTAGCCTTTCTGAAATGGCGCCCCTCCCTCCCCAATGCCAATTTCTTGACCTAACTCTTTCCCACCAGCCCATGGCCCTTTGACATGGGGGCTGATGGCTGACATGGGGGCATGATGGCTGACATGGGGGCATGATGGCTGACATGAGGGGGGTTATGGATGGGGGCTGATGGCTGACATGGGGGCTGATGGCTGACATGGGGGGGCTGATGGCTTACATGGGGGCATGATGGCTGACATGGGGGGCTTATGGATGGGGGCTGATGGCTGACATGGGGGGCTGATGGCTGACATGGGGGGCTGATGGCTGACATGGGGGCGGGCTGATGGCTTACATGGGGCTGATGGCTACATGGGGGCATGATGGCTGACATGGGGGGCTTATGGATGGGGGCTGATGGCTGACATGGGGGCTGATGGCTGACATGGGGGCATGTAATTTTGCTTGTGTTGGCAAAAATCCTTGCACCGGCGCTGAACACAGATTAACGGAGCATGCCCAGTACAAACACTGAATGAGCATGCATTAGGAAGCAGAATTCTGCATGCAGCTCTGGATGTCATTAGAATATCTACAGACTGATCCCCATGACATTGATTTTCCAAGGAGGATCAGTGTGAGGGTCATGCCACCACTCTGCTACAATGGGCTGGGGTGGGTACCTGCTGTAGTCCGACAGATTCGTCCATTTTGGTATGTCCAGTAGGTGCTCTGCAGAACTTGGACCTCGTTTCAAGGAAGTACTGTTGTTTTTCCTCATCCATTGTATGCAGGCTTTATCATTATAAAACTGAGAGGCAAGGCCAAGATATAACCACGGGAGAACCAGTAGATTAACTGATAGTATTACGGAAGTCATCTGTGTACTGGTGCCAGAGAAGGTGAGGGGTGGGGAACGGGCACAGGGATTATAAAAGTGACAGGTCCAGACACCTTGGAGTTAGAAGAACAATCACAAGAGTCATAGCCACTTACAATGGTAAGGAACCAGACATAGGGACCAAAGAACCGTGCTCCACTTCATCCCTGAAAATGTCGCCCCTGCCCTTCTTCCTCCTCATCGTGGTCTCCCTACCGTCTGCAGGTAACTATTCCCCTATATCCCCGTACAGGACGGAATTATACACAGGGTGCCGTATATATCACATCACAGTGGGGGGTGGGGGGCTGATACGTTTTACCTTCACTGATACATTGTAGCAAGCTTTCAGGACAAGAAACATATTTGTGCTGCTAATGTGTTCACAGCACACTGATACACTGTAGCAAACCCTCAGCTCTGAGTCATTTTAGGTCTGCATCTTGTGTGTCCATAACTACCACACCTACCATCCTCATCTCTGTAGGAGCATATGATGTCCTGTGCTTTACGGTATTTAACGATACAAGTCTACAGTGCGAAGATTTCCTGGGGG